>JAOWBE010161909.1:0-26166 GCA_028566155.1 Quercus phellos | reverse complement strand
GTTAGTAATTGTATTTGTTTTATATATATTTATTGTTGTGTTAATTTTATTGGTTGCATACATGGGATCCTCGGTCAACATTGTTTGTAGGCTACCAAGTAGTTAGTAATTGTATTTGTTTTATATATATTTATTGTTGTGTTAATTTTATTGGTTGCATACATGGGATCCTCGGTCACTTTCTTGACTAAAACTTGGCCCCATGCAAGAAATCCAATTGTATACTTACAGAAGCTCGGGCCCCCATTTATTTTAGGATATTCCCATACATTTTCGAGGAAGGAGTGGGTATTATGTTATCTTATTCGATAATCTTCTTATTATGTAATTTTTGGTCATAATAATGCCCAGACGCAAATGATCAATAATGAAAAGTTTTTTCTTTTGAGAAACCAAAAAAAAAAAAAAAAAGTTGACACTATCTTTTAGGATCAATAATGAAATTGTCATCCAAATGATCCAATGGTCTTTTTAAAGTAAAATATAAAACTAGAAAAATTTCCACGAAATTTCTAATTTCGGTATATATCACCGACCTCCTCCATGAGTTACAAGCTTTAAAAAGTTGTATGAAAAGGAATTAGTATGGCTCCTAAAAAGCATGTGGCTAACCACTAATGGCAGTTACGAGAATGACTAATACAATTCATTTTTAAAACTTGAGAGATCAAAGGCGCTTATTTGAAACTTAAGGAACTGATTACGCTCACAGGGTAAACTTTTGAAACCAATAGTTGTAAGGTTGAATTTATTCAACCATGTGTTGGCTTTATTTCATGCCAAATTTGCTTGTAATTCAGCAATTAGATATCCTGTATTTAGGTGGGAATCATGTAAGGGTTGTGCGAAGAATTCAAGTGTGTGTGCATTTAAGAGCATTCTTGCGATTGGATCTCACGAGTGGCTCGTGACTAATGACTTGCCAAAATGCCACACGTGTGAAGCATGCAAGAAGCTGAAGGGTCACGAAAGCTAGAGCACTATAGGACAAAAAAAGACAGTTTGGACAGTTAGTTATTTCACGACTGGAACTCGCGACTCGTCCTAGTTGCGAAGGTGAGTTGCTAGAACCCCCTATTTTGCAGAAAAATGACTTTTCACATTTCTCACATACTCTACTATAAATACCCTTATACCCATGAAATGTAAAGAGCTTCTAGAGAGAATTTTGATAGAGAAACCCTAGAGAAAAACAAATTGACTCATCTACAATCTTAGATATTTGATTCTTCAAATTTCTTTACTGTCACCCTTTTCTGTTAACATACCCTTGAGAGGATACTTAGCCAAATACTAGAAGAAATTTGGGTTTAGGCGATGTTTGTAAAAGTCACTAAAAACCAAAAAAACGTCACTATAGACACAAATGGTCTACATTGACTTTTTTTTTTTTTTTTTTTTGGGTGACATTAAAAAATGTCACAATAGAGTGGTTGCAATAGGTCTATTGCGATGTTTCTAAAAACGTCGCCATATGTGACTCTTTAATGGAGTTCAAAAAATTTTAGTGACGTTTTCTAAAATGTCACTAAATAATATAACCTTTTTGTAAATAATGTAGGAAAATACATTTAGTGACATTTTTAAAACATTGCAAATAATCAACCCTATAGCGACATTTCGAAAACATCACAATAGCATTCGTCCTCTTGCTTTTTAGCGACGTTTTTAAAACATCACTATCGAACTGATTATTTGCTGCATTTTAAAAGCATCGCTAAAAAGGATTTCTTCTTACTTTTTAGCGTTGTTTTTAAAAACGTTGCTAAAACCTTCTCATTATTTTTTTTTAATGTTAAAAATGCTATATAAATATGCTCAAAATTCAACAATAACTAACAGAAGCTTGTAATAGATCAAATATACCTATTGATCATCAATATTCCACAATAACAAATGACCAAACTAACACACTAACACATTAACCACAAATGTTAAACATATATATATATATATATATAATACCAATACATGTATCATCTTGAATTGAATAAAAAAATTTCTACCTACACCAAAAAAAAAAAAAAAAAAAAAAAAAAAAAAAAAAAAAAACAACCACCTAAACTATGGCAATATTATGAACAAAGTACAATACTTCCAAAATAAATGTGGTTGTAACAAAACATTTGTCTACCTACACCAAAAAAAAAAAAAAACAACCACCTAAACTATGACAATATTATAAACAAAGTACAATACTTCCAAAATAAATGTGATTGTTCAAAACAATTATGTAATAGGCCAAGGAGTCCTTAAAACACTGCATTTATCGCTATATGCTAGTTTCTTGATGGGATGAAGCTTGCGATCTATGAGGAGTTAGAGATTAATGATCTAAATTGAAACCACCCTGAATATAAATTAAGAGTATCTAATAAGGTCATGAAGAAATCATTTTGAGTAACAAAATAATGGTTGCTATACTTAAAAACTTTAAACACCAAATACATTCTTAAAACATTAAAATTTAATACCTGAAACGTCACGTATAACTAAACTTCTCATTTTCATTTATACATTCAAGAACTAAAATAACACAAAGAAGATTTATATCCATTTCTATCCATATCTTCATTCACACAACAAATTCAAAACCAATTAGTGTCATAAACATGCAAATAAGATTACACATAATTTTAAATATAGTAAACAAATCATATCAAGTCTATCTATATCCTCATTCACACAAATGGACTAAAGCTCTACAAACTTAAGTAGAAACCATGGAAGTAGAATTGCACATACACTTAAATGTAGTACAAAACATATTCAAAATCACATAGTTTCATAAACATGCAAATAGGATTACACATAGTCTTAAATATAATAAACAAACCATATCAATTCTATCTATATCCTCATTCACACAAATAGACTAAGTCTTGAATCTCTATAAACTTAAGCAAAAATCATGAAAGTAGAATTACGCATATACTTAAATATAGTACATAACATATTCAAAATCACATAGTTTCATATACATGAAAACAGGATTACACATAATTTTAAATATACTAAACAAATCATATCAAGTCTATCAATATCCTCATTGTGCAACTCCATTTCTATATTCCATAGATGTCCTATCTTTAATGTCCATCCAACTCTTGTCCATAACTATAGAACAAATTTACACAATAAATACCTATAGCATGATATCATAAAAGCATAAACCAACCATTAGTCCATATTTCAATTAATCTAACAAAACAAACCTATGCTTCTAAGAAAACAAGACAAAATTTCCAAATTTGAGAAAATGACTTGCAAGTCACACCAATGTCCTAAGTGTAGGCATAAGGAGTCTAAATTCATAAGTAATTTATTAATACATTTGGTAACTAATCAATATCTCTTGATAATTGTCATTTAGTTTGCATGTTTGACGTGTGAAAGAAATGAAATAATCAAACAAAAATCCACCACAAAACAATTATCACTGCAAACCACCCACTTGCTCTAACTTAACAACCCACCCTAACACAATTATCATAATCACAAATATAGAATGCTTACAAGTATTGAAGTCTAAAAAGTAATCAACAAATATAACTCAACCATATCCATCCAAATTTTCATAAAATAATAAACACTTCCAATATGAATGTAGACCGCCTTATAACACCATACAAGCCACCCGCTTGCTTCAACTCAACAATCTATATCAAGTCTATTCATATCTTCATTTACACAAATCGACTAAGTCTTGAAACTCTTAAGAAATAAGTAAAAACTATGGAAATAGGATTACACATAAACTTAAATATAATACACAATGAAGAGTATAAAATTAGGGATAATAGATCTGTTTAAGTAGACCTGATGGTACTAAATTAGTGGGTTGACGGGGATAAGGCAACAGTGGGGGGCATCAGATGAATAGGACACATGATGGGTGGATTCTTCCCTGTAATAGACGGTTAGTCCTTCTACATGGGCGGATTCGAGACACATGGACACGAGGTAGACGGGTATCAAGGCCACATGGCATCCACATGGCTTAAGTGGCCTCCAAGGAATCCTAAATGGAAATAACTTGCATTCCATAATTAACCCTAGTCAAAAGAATCCTATCATGAGAAGAATCCCAACATGAGAAGGATCCTGTAATATACGCGCATTTATGAAAATCTTTTCCGTAAGGAAAGACCTTCCTTTGTAAATTATGCATACCCCAGTTCTGGCACTCTAGAGTTGTGACAAGTTCTCTAACTTAATCTTCGAAAGGTCTTTGGCTGGTACCACACTAGTGCCCTCCTAAGGTCTTCTTGTTTTGTGTTGTGCATGTGTTGTCTTGATCACGTTAGGACTGTGCGACTAATTGACGATTTTCAGCATCATCAGTTGGTGTTGTTTGTTGGGAAACAAAAGATAAGCCATACTTGCAGCTTCCCAGACAAAAGTTGCATGGTACTTACTCGTTCAATGGCAACAACCACTAACAATCAGGGTGACGAACCACCCACCACTACCCTAGAGAGACAAGTTCAAACCCTCGTAGCAGCAGTGGAACGCTTCACCAAGTAGAATCATGACCTTAAGGAACAGCTGCACCAGAAAAACACAGCGCTTAACACCCAAGAGGAAGACTAGGAAGGAACCAGCGTTGAAAGAAGGAACCAAGAAGGGCTGGAAGGCAGCAATGCCCCATGTAGACAAGAATGACTGGATACCAGACGTCCATCCGGCATAGATGCAGCTCCCCCTTACATAGTCGCAGAGATGCAGATGATAAAGGAATGGATGGACTTCGTGATGAACGCCCTCAGAGGACAGGTGTCCAATGACCTCAAAGACTTAGTCCATCGAACTGATTCACCATTCACTACATCCATTTTTTCATTCCCCCTACCACCAAAATTTCGAATGCCTCAGGTGGAAAGCTATGATGGATCTAAGGACCCCCTAGATCACTTGGAGTCTTTCAAGACTTTAATGCACTTGCAAGGTGTGGCAGACGAGATTATGTGTAGGGCTTTCCCCATTACGTTGAAAGGCCCCATAAGGATTTGGTTCAGTAGGTTGACGCCTAATTCCATTGGTACCTTTAAGGAGTTGAGCGCCCAGTTTGCCTCACACTTTATCGAGGGGCACAAGTATAAGAAATCCATTGCATGCTTAATGAGCATTAAGCAACAGGAGGATGAGATGCTAAGGTTTTATATAGCTTGCTTTAACAAGGAGGCGCTCTCAATCGATGAAGTTGACGACATGATACTCATTGCTGCATTCACGAATGGGCTGCAAAAGGGTAAGTTTCTATTTTCCTTGTATAAGAATGACCCGAAACCCATGTCGGATGTGTTTTACAGGGCTGCTAAATACATGAATGCAGAAAACGCGTTACTGGCTTGCGAAGAGAAGCCCAAAAAGAGAGAAAGGCAGGAGGAATCACAGTAGGACAAGGGGCGAAAGATGGCTAGGATAGGAGATAGAAGGGAAGATAGATGCTCCAAGCCTTAAACTGGAAGATTCATAAGCTTCACCCTTCTGAACACCCTGATTGATAAAGTCTTGATGCATATCAAGGACGAAGGGGCCCTGACATTCCCTATCAAGTTGAAGGGAGACCCTAGCAAGAGGTCTATAGAAAAGTATTGCCATTTCCACCACGATCACGGCCATGACACGTAAGAATTCTATGACTTGAAGTTGTAGATAGAAACTCTCATCAGGCAAGGGAAGTTGCAGAGGTTCATCAGTAAGGAAGGGACAGAACATCCCTAAGGACAGCCTGTCCAGAGAGAAAACGAGTGCCCTAGGCCACCCTTGGGAGACATAAGGATGATTATAGGGGGTAGCGTGGCTTCCAGTCCTTCTAAGAAGGCATGCAAGACCTACCTACGGATAGTTCAGAACGTATAGCTGATAGGGTACGTCCCAAAAATGGCACGAATCAACAACCTTGTAATTGGATTCACAGAGGAAGATGCCTGATGTCTCCATCACCCACACGACGATGCACTTGTAGTCAGCTTACGTGTAGGGGATTACAACACCCACCAAGTCCTTGTGGATAACGGGAGCTTTGCTAATATCCTATACTATCTGACATTCCAACAGATGAGGATAGGGAGAGAATGGTTGATTCCAACCAACACACCACTTGTAGGATTTGGAGGAACAAGGGTGCATCCCTTAGGAGTAGACATCCTGTTGGTAACGGTCGAAGATTACCCTTAGCAGATCACCAAGGATGTCACATTCCTAGTTGTTGATTGTTTGTCTGCGCACAACACCATATTGGGTCGTCCTACTTTGAATTCATGGAAGGTCGTGACCTCAACCTACCATTTGATGATTAAGTTCCCACCTAGTACGGAGTGGGAGAAGTAAGAGGGGATCAAGTGGTAGCACGTGAATGCTACATTGCCATGCTAGAGATGGATGATCATTTGTAGAATATGTGTATATAAGAATAACGGATGGTAGCAGAACCAGTGGAAGGGTTGGAAGAAGTACTCCTTGATGATTTTAGGACTAAGCGAACAACAAGAATAGGCACTTTGGCCAGCCAGCCAGTGCGTCAAGCACTCATGACGTTCCTAAGGGAAAACCAGGATGTGTCCGCCTGCAGTCATGAGGACATGCTAGGAATTGATTCATTGATCATAGTCCACAAATTAAATGTATCGCCTTCATTCTCTTTCATCCGATAGAAAAAGTGGGTGTTCGCATAGGAACGGGACAAAGCCATAGCTGAAGAGGTTCAAAAATTACAGGAAGCAAACTTCATACGAGAAGTGTACTATCCTGATTGGTTGGCAAATGCGGTGATGGTCAAGAAGGCCAACATAAAGTGAAGGATGTGCGTAGATTTCACGGACCTAAACAAGGCCTGCCCTAAGGACAGCTATCCTTTCCCGCAGATTAACACCTTGGTATACTCAACCGCAAGACACTAGTTGCTAAGCTTCATGGACGCATTCTCTGGTTACAACCAAATCAAATTAAATGAGGCTGATCAGGAGAAGACTTCATTTGTCACCAGCCAAGGTCTCTTTTGCTACAAAGTGATGACGTTTGGACTTAAGAATGCATACTAAAGGCAGATGAACAGAATGTTCATGCATCAGATTGGAAGGAATGTGCAAGTTTACATGGATGACATGTTGGTAAAAAGCATACGGGAGGACAACCACTTGAACAACCTCCAAAAGACCTTCGACACCCTTGGGTGGTATAACATGAAATTGAATCCAAACAAGTGTGTGTTCGGGGTAACAGTAGGAAAATTCCTAGAATTCATGGTATCCCAAAGGGGTATTGAGGTCAACCTAGAAAAGATATAGGCCATAATGGAGTTAGCTTCGCCAAAGTCGGTCAAGGAAGTACATAGCCTGAACAGTAAGGTGGCTACATTAAACAAGTTTGTCTCAAGAGCAATGGATAAGTGCCTACCTTTCTTTTGCACATTGAGGAAGTCAATTGAATGGACGACTGAGTGCCAGCAAGTGTTTGAAGATCTGAAGGCATATCTTTCTTTTCCGCCATTACTAAGCCTGTCTAAGCCGGGGGAAGAACTGTTCCTATACCTAGTTGTCTCTCCGACCGCTATTAGCGCAGCTTTGGTTAGAGAAGAGGGTAGGTGTAAAAGCCCGTATATTTCATGAGCTGATCATTCCAAGGAGTAGAAGAGAGGTACCCCTAAATGGAAAAGCTTGCTTTCGCATTAGTAACTGCGGCACGAAAGCTTAAGCCATATTTCCAGGCACACATTGTGGTCGTCCTGATGGATAAGCCCCTGTGTAGAGCTATGAGTAGCCTTGAAGTTGTGGGATAGATAGCATTATGGGCAGTCGAGTTGAGTGAATTTGACATACAGTATCGACAGCGCACGGCTATAAAGGGGCAAGTAGTAGCTGACTTCATCGCAAAATTCACTCTAGTGGAAGGCTCGGGGGTAGAAGAGGTCCTACAGTGAAGCATCCATACAGACGGATCCTTTCATAGGCAAGCAAGTGGAGTTGGTGTGGTACTTCAAAGGTAAGAAGGAGATAAGATCGAATGCATGGTTCGTTTGGACTTCCCTACGACCAATAACGAAGCAGAGTATGAAGCCTTGATAGTGGGGCTGGACCTTGCCAAGGCAGTAAGAGCTGAAAATTTGGTCATATACTGCGATTTCCAAGTAGTAACCAATCAGGTTAATGGTGACTATGAATGCAAGAATGAACGGGTGAAGAAGTACCTCGAGTAGGTGAAGGATCGAGTTAGCAACTTCCGAGTAAAGTTTGTTCAAATCCCAAGGGTGGAGAACGAGCACACCGACTGACTTGCTAAAGCTGCTTCAGCAGAGCATATGCTTATCCACGGTCAGGTATTATCTCTTGTTCAAAACTCATCATTAATAGACAATACCAGTGTGTAGGAGATAGGTTCCGAGAACTATTTGATGACACCAATAGCCTCCTACCTGAAGGACGGCGTGCTACCAAATGACAAGGAGGCTACAAGGAAGTTGAAGGTTCAAGTAGCTTGCTTTATTCTGATTAAAGACGTTCTATACAAGAAGGGCTTCTCTTGACCGTACCTAAGGTGCTTCATCCTCGAGGAGGCAGATTATGTCATGAGATAAGTCCACAAAGGGGTCTGTGGAAACCACTTTGGATCATCGTCATTGGTGCATAAATTAATCTGGGAACGGTACTACTGGCCAACCATGAAAAGGGATGCCCATGCATACGTCAAAACTTGCGACAAGTGTTAAAAATTTGGCAACCTTATAAGGTAACCAACAGAAGAGCTCACCTCGATGACAGCCCCGTGGCCATTTGCGTAATAGGGGTTGGATATCATTGGCCCTTTCCCAATAGCGGTTAGATAGTTGAAGTTCCTAGTAGTTGGCATTGACTACTTCACCAAATGGGTAGGAGTAGAAGCCCTGGCCACTATTACAGAGAAGAATGTGCGTAACTTCGTATGGAAGAACATTATCTGCAGGTATGGTATACCTAGAGTGCTTGTCTCGAACAACGGCAAGCAGTTCGACAATGACGTGTTCAGAGACTTCTGCTCGTAGCTAAGGATCAAGAACCACTACTCATCACCTGGTCACTTTCAGTCCAATGGACATGTTGAGGTCACAAACTGATCATTGCTCAAAATCATCAAGACTCGGCTCGAGGGGGCAAAGGGTACATGTTCGGATGAACTACCAAGTGTTTTATGGGCATACAGGACGACGATAAGAACACCTACAAGGGAGACATCGTTTTGACTAGCATACGGAAGTGAGGTGGTCATTCTGGCTAAAGTAGGACTTACAAGTTACAGAGTAAGGAACCACGATGAGGGCAAGAATGATGAAGCTATGCACCTGCAGCTTGATCTAGTGGACGAAGTCAGAACAACAGCTGAGCAAAGGTTAGCTCGGTATTAGAACCTTATGACCAAGCACTAAAACTCCAAAGTCAAACCCAGGGACTTCCAGGTTAGAGATCTTGTCTTGAGAAAGGTAAAAGGTGCCACAAAGGATGCCTTCCAAGGAAAGCTAGGACCTAACTGTAAAGGGCTATACATAATTGCATCGTGGCATAGGAAGGGAACATACCACTTGGAGACATTGGACCGGCAAAAGTTGCATCATCCATGGAACATAGAGCACCTAAAGAAGTACTACTAGTAAGCGACAATATGAACTAAAATATAATACTCCTCATTTCTAGTTTATTGCTTTCTAGTTAAGTTTTTATTATTTGTAGTTTCTTTTAAGCCCAAAGGGCAGTTTTTTTAAAAACAACTTTTACACTCATGTTTACCACAATAAGAGGAGTTATTTAGAAATATTGTATATGAGATCTACATGTCTACATATTCATTAAAAATCCTAAATGGAGGGATTCATCCTAAAGGGGTGATTTGGAAATATAAGTCCACATAATGGACGGGCTCATCCCATAAGGGATAATCTGAAGTTATTTAAAGCCCACATAGTGGACGGGCTCATCCCATAAGGGATAATCTCAATTTTTTTAAACCCCACATAGTGGACGGGCTCATCCTATAAGGGATAATATGAAGTTGTCTAAAGTCCACATAGTGGACGATTTCAACCCATAGAGGGTGATCTGAAGTTGAGCCTAAAGTAGACGAGCTCACCCCAAAAATAGACGGATTCATACAAGAAGGTGATTTGAAAATTATGAGGTCCATAAAAGTGGACAGGTTCAACCCCAAGTCCATAAAGTGGATGGGTTCAACCACATGTTGAATTAAAATCACAAGTCCATAAGAGGACGAGTTCATCCAAGAGGATGATCAAAAAATTATGAAGTCCATAAAGTGGACAGACTCATCTTGAAAGAGCTTATATTTAACTGGTCCATACAGTGGACGAAATCATCCCAAAAATAATAGCTCAAATTTACCAAGTCCATTTAGCGGACAGATTTATCTTTAACCAGTCCATAAAGTGGACGGGATCACCCTAATGGGACGACTTAAGCTCGTCAGGCTCAAATACTTTTGCTTAAACCTACAAGGTAGACGGATTCATCCTAAATAATGAGTTATATTTATATAACCATAAATTGAACAGATTCATCTATAGGAATAAAAGTAGATAGATAATTTAAAGCAAGCAATCAATATATTACGGAAGCCTACAAAGGGAGAAGTCTAGGTACAAAAAGCAAGGGTTAAATTAAACATTAACTGTTCTTCAAAAACTTTACATTTTATCCAAAAAAAAAAAAAACCTACTGCTGGATGGGAGGAGTATCTTCATCTTTCCCTTCTACAACTTGCACTTCATCAGGATGACCGGTACTGCCCTCGACGGGTTTGATTTGGCTTTTAACAAGAGCGGTCTCTCTATCACCACGAGTGTCATCAATGAGGGCATTATTAGCGAATAATTCATTCGTGCTCTCGGAGTGGACGGGCTAAGCTGGGGTCTAGGCTTGGGCCTGGGCATCAATAGAAACATGTGATAGGTCCAAGTTCGGAAAAGAAGCTTTGACTTTACAGAGGCAGTCATCAAAGCCATCTGCAAAAAAGCCTTTGAGCTCTGCCAGGAGGGCGTCGAAATCACGGTACTCGCGTATTGAGTCTTCCTTCACTTGACGAAGACGATCCTTGGCATCACTGACTTCCTTCTACTTATCCTTAAGGACCTGCCTCAGCATCTCCGTTTGCTTCTCCAGCACACCTCTAAGTAAGCAAGCTTATTCTCTTGACTCGTCTTCCAGACCTTCAGCTTAGCATGCTCATCCTCCGTTGACCTTGCCTTCACCTTAACACAGTCCAATGTTGTCTCGTGGTTTAGACAACGACCTATCAACCCTTTCATCATTAGCATCGACTGGAAACAAAAGAAGGGTTAGTAACCAGGCAAGTTAAAGGAAAGAAAAAGAGAAAGGGGGCGGACATAGTTACCTGTGCAATACTAAAAAGTCCCGTCTCCCCTATGGCTTCAGTTGCATGGTTGCTCAAGTCCTCATAGTTGTCGACTGTGATGATGGACGAGAGCTGCTCCAACGCATACTTAGAATCCTCACGGAGGAGGATGGGTGGTTTTTTGGTGACAGGGACATAACCCTTCCTTGGCCAAGTGGAGTAGCTGTCTTCTTCATTTTAGTTTTCAATTCGACGACTGACTCGGGGGCAACTTTGGGCTTCTTGGCAAGACGGTCAGTCTTCTCCGACGATTTCCTTTTGGTGGATGGGTTAGCCATACCCATCCCTTTAAGGTTTTGACCCCCCTCTTGTTTTTTCTATGTAGCAGCCTGTTGCTTGATATAGGCTCTTCTCTTGCAGTCTTCCATTTCTGCATAAAGGTGGATGGATATAAGGAATTAGATAAATTGAAAGAAAAGAAAGAATCCAAAGTGTTGGGCAATGGACTTACGTTGGAAAACTTGATGGTCGTAGCGACAGGTGGTTGCTGTGGGTTTTGGTCTGTCACAATACCAGTAGAGAGTATCTAATTTTACTAACTTAGCCTACGTCCTCTCTAATAGCTTGGTTTTGTTGAAATTTTTTTCTAATTCCGGCTAAGGTCGGGGGTATCTCACACGAGCCTCAACAATGGGCTCCTGGGCATAAAACTATACATGCCCTTGGACTGAATGATCTCAGTCGGACAGTAATAGTGAAAAAATTCTTCCACCATCAACCTACGTGCCCCATCAGATATGGCCCCATACAAGACCTCCACGCTAAGGAAAACCCTCCAGGCGTTTGGGGCGATTTGGGTGACGACCAACCCTAAGTATTGAAGGAGGCGATGGTGGAGAGCACTTAGTGGAAATCTGGGCCCTACTTTCAGCATTTGATCATAGACTCTACCGCCTTTGACACCCTCGTAATAACACTTCTCTAATTTATAGGGTAGACGGAGGGGTATGTGGACGAGTATTTAGTACTTCTCCCTAAGCGTGTTGAAGTGTGCTTGTTTGATGGTAGAAATGAAGTCGTTGATCATCCACAAGGGAAGTATTATAAACTCCCTAAGTCCATCAGGACCTATGACGGATTGGGTTGGGGATTTGGCATCATCTAGGCCATCAGTAGAATCACCTTTTGCCCTATCTGTGTCCAAATCCTCATCCTTTGTGGAAGGAGAGAAGGCTGACAGATTCCTCTTGTCACTTTGGTGCTAGGGTCATTTTGACCTAACGAGAACACCTCATCGTAGCTCGCCCCTTCGTGGACACATGATTGGTTACTTGACGCCTACACGTAACGTGTAAACCTTAAGACATTGACGGATCTACATAGATGAAGGGTGTGCAAAATCTAAAAAAATGACAAGAGAATTCAACAAAAGGCGAATATTACTTACTAGTTGAAGATGAGCAACAAGAAAGGTGTAGAGGATGGACGCATCAAGTAGACGGTATGCTGGTTTAACAAGGTAGAAGGTAACACTCTGATTATGAATTCACAGTGGAAAGTAAAGAATGAGAGGTAAGAAAGTAGGTTTATATAGAGGGAACGACATGGAAGACAAAGGGACACTTCATTCCAAGAGATTGGCCACTAAAGAAATGACACATACCCCTATGACATTAATGACCCTAGGCTAGCCTGTCAATTTGTGCATGTTTCTCAAGAGGGAACGACATGGAAGACAAAGGGAAACTTTGTTCCAAGAGATTGGCTAAACCGTCACTCCACGAGTTCGTCTAGGGGAGGTGACGAACCCATGGAGTGAGGGGGCAACTGAAAAGTATAAAATTAGGGATGACAGATCCATTTAAGTAGACCTGACGGTACTATATTAGTGGGTTGACGGTGATAAGGCAATAGAGGGGGGCATTGGATGAATAGGACACATGATGGGTGGATTCCTCCCTGTAATGGACGGTTAGTCCTTCTACATGGCTTAAGTGGCCTTCAAGAAATCTTAAATGGAAATAACTTATGTCCCATAATTAACCTTAGTTAGAAGAATCTCAGCATGAGAAGAATCCCAACATGAGAAGGATCCTGTAATATGCGCACATTTATGATAATCTTTTCTGTAAGGAAAGACCTTCCTACGCAAGAAACGGAGGTCGATTCTACACTACTATAAAAACCCAAGGCCCTCAGAAAACAAGGTACGCATAATTTACCCTAGCTTTAGCACTCTAGAGTTGTGACAAGTTCTCTAACTTAATCTTCGGAAGGTCTTTGGCTGGTACCACACCGGTGCCCTCCTAAGGTCTTCTTGTTTTGTGTTGTGCAGGTGTTGTCTTGATCACGTGAGGATTGTGTGACTAACGTGACGATTTTCGGCATCATCACACAACAACTTCATAACCAACTAGTTTCATAAACATGCAAATAAGATTCACATAACTCCTAAATATAATAAACAAACCATATCATGTCTATCCATATCTTCATTCACACAAATGGACTAAGTCTTGAAACTGTTAAGAAATAACCAAAAACCATGGAAATAGGATTACACATAAACTTAAATATAATACACAACAATTTCAAAACCACCTAGTTTCATAAACATGCAAATAAGATTATACATGACCCTTAAATATAATAAATAAACCATATTAAGTCTATCCATATCTTCATTCTCACAAATGAACTAAGTCTTGAAACTCTTAAGAAGTAAGCAAAAACCATGGAAATAGGATTACACATAAACTTAGGGATTTAAGACACATCAACTTCATCACCACTTAGTTTCATAAACATACAAATAAGATGACACAACCCTAAATATAATAAACAACTCATATCGAGTCTATCCATTTCTTCATTCATACAAATGGACTAAGTCTTGAAGCTCTTAAGAAATAAGCAAAAACCATGGTAACTAGTCAATATCTCTTGAAAATTCTCATATAGTTTGCATGTTCGACATGTGAAAGAAATGAAATAATCAAACAAATATAACTTAACAATATATATCCAAAATTTCAAAAATCAATAAACACTCCCAATAACAATTGAAACCACCTTATAACACCATGCAAGCCACCCGCTTGCTTCAACTCAACAATCCACCTCAACACAATTATCAACATCATAATATAGAATGTTTAAGAATGCTTACAAATATTGAAAAAAAAAAGTAATAAAAAAAAATAACTCAACCAAACCTAAGGCCCTAAAGCCTAGTTTTACCATCCTAAGATGAGTACCCCTACCCAAATAGGAACCAAGCAAGAATACAAGAAACTCATAGGCTATAACACAAACAAAACCTTTTATTTCCCTACCACAAACAATGTGCATTTACCAACTTAAAACAAAGCATGTCAATTACCAAACCATGATAAAATTAGCCAAAGTAAAACCCTCGTCAAAGAAAGAAAATATAAACTTACAAGATAAACCACACAACAAAAGCTTGTAGTAAATTCTTTAAAGCCTCAAAATTCTAACCATACTTTCTGATTAAATTTGCAACAGGTCAGCTCTTTTTTAAAATTTTTTTTGGTTCATTTAGTATTATCCAAAAAGCTTGAAATTAAATATGGAGAAGCCCTTATATGTCTATTATGTACCATAAAAATTTCAGCTCAAAATAAATTTTCTATAATTTATTAAAAATCACGTAGTGCATATGACTCAAATCTGTCCCTAACAGATTTAAAATCACAAAAAAAAAAAAAAAAAAACTATAATTTTAGCACCATGCCAAAAGCTTTGAGACTTGATTAAACCTTAAAGCTACATGTGTTGGTACATATAAACAACTAGGATTACAACCCATAACCTCATATAACAATCATCATCACAACACCAGTCAAGAAATTCAATCCCATAACTTATATAGGCAATTTATCAAATACTTGGTAAGCAAAGGACACATGCTCACATTACTTGCACAAATTTATAGTTAACACCACATCATAACCACATATGCCAAAGACATTTCAAAATGCAAGGAAACCCTCTTTCAAAAATTAAACCCAATCTCCCATATAAATCAAAATCCCAAATGATTTCTCAAGAAACCCAACTCACATGGTTGCCAAACAATAAATCACTTGTCAAAGATTTACAAATTTGTACATAAACTTACAATGATTCAGCCCTTGATGCTCAGGTCATTTTGCTCAAAAAGCCAAATTTGAATAAGAGCTTTTTGTACCAAAATCCAACCAAAACAAGCAAACAACAAAAATTAGCACAAAAGTTCCATGACTTATTAAAGAAAAATCAAATCAAAACAAACCCATAAGCCTAAACACAAAGACTTAGCTCCATGACCCATTAAAGAAAAACCATATCAAAGTAAACCCATAAGCCAAAACACAAAGACTTACATTTAAAGAAATTTGAACAAAAAAAAAAAAAGGGAAAAGAGTATGGTGGTGGCAGTAGGTGATGGCTAGAGAGGGAAGAACTTGTAGATCTGTGGGTCGGTGGTGGCAAAGGCGGTGGCTATGGAAGGGAGAAGTGGGACACAATGAACAAAAAGAAAAGAATGAAAAGAAAGAATAGAATGAAAAAAACGTGTAAGAAAAAAAAAAAAAAAAAAGAAGGGAAAAGATCGTGGGAAATGAAACTCAATGAAATTTTGTGCAGGAGAAGGTCAAAAAATTTGGCAAAACATAAAAATGTCGCTATAGATTTTTTTAATGGTAAGTTGGAGTGTTCTTTAATAACTATAGCGACGTTTTTTGAAAACGTCGCTATAAACAAAAGATACGCCACTAAAACTATATTTGTTACTGTATTTTAAGAAACGCTACTATTGTTTTGGGTTACAGTGACATTTTTTTAAAAACTTCATGAAAGGCTCACTCTTTAGCGGCATTTTTAATACTGTCACAATATACTACTTATAACAGCGGATTTAAAAATGTCGCTAAAAAAAACGTTGCCTAAACCTAGATTTCTTGTAGTGAAATCCTTACCTCACCATACCTATATCAGTGAGAAGGTTATTTGGTACTTGGGAAGTAGTTCAGAGGGGTCCAATTCATTTGGTTGATGCAATTGGCTTATTGCGGGATCTAGAAAGCTAGAGAAAACATGGTTAGACTTAACCTTGTTGGAGCAAGAAGCTTGGAGGGCTTAGGTGCATTGGGCAGATTAGGCTTGGAGGGTTTATTGCTATTTGTGTATCCCAACTTTATTCTCTCGTGGATCATTTTATCGCTTGGAGGGCGGCAGAGAGGTTTTTCACAGAATTCTTCGGTTTTCTCTTCGATAACACATGTTGGTGTTATCTTTGTGTTTGCATCTCTCTAACCCTTACTCTTTGCTTTTAATTACTGCTGTGTTGTGATTACATTATGGCTTAGAGTGGTTGTTTTGGGTATAGCTTGTACTTATCATTCCGCACATATATTGTTTGAGTATAAGCTTGTGTTGGTTATTTTGAAATTGGGGGTCTACACATTTACTAGTGTTTTGCACACCAAGTGAACTTTCAATTGGTATCAGAGTGGGTACACTTTGACGGATTTCTATATCCTAAGTGTGATCCTTGACCCTAAGATGGATAGGTCTCAATCCCTCAATGCACCTCCTTTCTTTGATAGGAGTAATTATGCATTTTGGAAAGTGCGTATGCATGCATTCTTGTGCTCTATTGATGAGAGCATATGGGATGCTGTTGAGAATGGTTGGACTAGGCCAGAGGTTGCCAAATCTACTTGGGATAAGGTAGCCCTTGTAGTGGTAAATGCTAATAGTAAAGCTTTGAATGCTATATTTTGTGGTGTCTCACCCGATGAATTTCATAGGATTTCACATGTGACAATTGCCAAGGAAGCATGGCAAATCTTGGAGACTACTTACGAAGGCACCAAGAAGGTGAAAGACACTAAGCTAAAAATGCTCACAATTTGCTTTGAAGAATTAAAAACGAGTGAAGATGAATCGTTTGACTCCTTCTACGGAAATTTGAATGAAGTAGTGATTGGACAATTCAACTTGGGTGAAAAAACAGAGGACTCCAAGGTTGTTAGAAAGATCCTATGATCATTGCCAGAAAGCTTCCGTGCCAAGGTCACCGCCATTGAAGAGAGCAAAGACCTTGATGAGATAAAGATTCAAGAACTCATTGGTTCTCTTTAAACTTATGAGCTATCTCTACCATTACAAAGGAAGAGCAAATCTCTTTCTATTAAGACAATCAATGAGAGAGTTGAAGCTCAAAACTCCTCGGATGAGAGAGTTGAAAAGGAGGCGGCGTATCTTGCAAAAAACTTTTGCAAGTTCTTAAAATTTAAAAAGGATGGGAAGTCTTTTGAGAAGGGGAAATTCTTAAATTTCAAGAAGGACAAGAAAGATTTCAAGAAGAAAGATTTCAAAAATTCTTCTCCATCTCAAGCAGTCACGTGCTATGAGTGCAAAGGGCATGGCCATGTGAAAAAAGAATGCCCCACTTATTTGAAGGCAAAGGGTAAAGTCTTTGCTACTACCCTTAATGACTCGGATAGCTTCAACTCAGATTTGGAAGAAAGTTGTGATGGAGAACGAAACTACTCCACATTTAAGACCATCGCACTTGTGGATTCTTCAGAAGATTTGAGCACTCTAGTGGAAGAGCTCGGTGAACACACCGAAGTGGAGTATATAGGGGCTGGAGAGGAATCCGATGATGATGATGAAGAATGCATCTATGAAGGAGCTAAGGGACTGCAAGAATCCTATAATTCTCTTCTTGAGAAGACCGACGAGTATGCTAGAGTGGCTAAGGTAGCCGTTAGAAAAATGAAGAAAGTAGAATAGGACTACAAGAGCATACTCGTAAGGTATAAGGAAACAAAATGTAAAGTTGAAGTGATGAATGAAGAGCTAACGAATGCCTATTCTAGGATCCAGTTTCTTGAGCTTGAGGTTATTCAAGCTAATGCTAAAGTAGAGCGGGTTGCTTCAAAGAAACTTGATGAGGTGCTTGCATATCAAAATCCCTCTTTCGATAGAAGTGGTTTGGGATATATTGGTGAAAGTAGCTCAAGCGCTAATATGTCTAAGGAGATGAAGTTTGTTAAAGCCAAGGAACCGGTGATTACAACCCCTCTTGTTGAAAGTGTGAAAGTTGAGAAGAAGCCAAATGTGATTGCTCAAAAGGTTTTGACAAAGTCTCCAAATCCATTTGTGGCCAAACTAAAGGCAAAAGGGAAGTATTTTCCAAAGTCACAAAGAGGTCCTCAAACTTAACACTTTTGCCACCATTGTGGAGTCCGAGGACATACTAGGCCAAATTGCCACAAGCTTCAAGCATCAAAGAATGTGGGTTCTCAAAGGCCAAGAGGACAAGGAAAGGGCAAGGGGAACCACAAACAATTAAAAGGGCGAGAAGTAGATCCCAGTTTTGGTGATGTGATGAAGATGATAGATACCATCACTTCTTGTTTGGCAAACTTCACTCTAAGGTTTGAGAATCGCAACTCAAGTACCAAATCCTCTAAGGATATCACCCCAAATGCATGTCCCGTATGGGTGAAGAAGGGTACTCATGCATAAGCATTAGAGCACGTCCATGCATCAATTCTTTCGATATGTTGTGACATTGTTGGTTGTTTGCTTATGTTTTTATTCTAGCATGTTTTTACTGTTTTTGTTGTTTTAAAAGCTTTGAATGTCTGTTTTCTTTTTTATCAATCTTTACTTGCTTTGTGTTAAAAATCCAAAAACACGTAAAAAGTAGAAAATCTAAAAAGTTTGATTGGCATTATTGTGTTTTGTCACACGCATGTTTAGCCTTGTACCTTCATACAAATGGCTTTATGCATTTACGAGCTTAGCTTGTTCTTTATGCAATTCTATCATTATGGGAAAAATCTTGACACCTATGTGATTGCTGTAAATCGATCTTCAAACTTGTCATGAATGATTAGCCAATAGTTTTGTTAATCTTGAGACATGCATGGACTTGTGACTTGATAGGCCAAAAACAAATTGACCCATTGTGACAAATTAATTAATCAATTAACCAAGTTTATTAATCAATCAAATTAACATGCAAAGCACATGGTAGCACAAACAAATCACCAAACAACTAAAAATGCAGTGGAAAATAAATGACATGGTGATTTGTTTACGAATAGGGAAAACCTAACGGCAAAAACCCCACCGGGTGATTTTCAGGTCACCACTCTCGAAACTCCACTATTAACACAACAAGCAGTTACAAGTAAAGGAATCCCAAGTACCTTACCAACCTATAGTTGAACCCTTACCCCAATACCCAATTGGACTTGTTCTGTAGTGACAGTTCCCCTTTTTGATGCACAGCTCCCAAGTACGTGACTAACCAATTGCGTGGATCCTAGTACGCGACTTCAATCACCAACTAAGAAGGTTGTTGGCTGCAAAGTTCTCTAGTTCATCCACATGATGAAAATCAAGAAGATGCTTGCTCACAAAACCTTACGGTGTACATATACAACAACTTCTTCAAGAGAAAGAGATGAACTAGGGCAAGAACTTTGTATCCGGTCATAATTTTCTTGAATAGAGTTTTCTCAATGCTTGTGCAACTTGCAAACCTTTTGACGGCCCTTAAAATAATCCTTTTATATGTTTAGGGTTAGGAGAAAAGAATACCTAAACACATAATCACGGATTCCAAGAAATCATATCAAAATTCTGAATTTCTTAAATCTTGACAGATAAGCTGTCAAGCTAGTTGTCGAGCTTTAATGAATTTACACTTTCAGCTTGTTTTCTTGGACAAACTTGATGTCTTTAACGCTTGATCTTGAAACCTTGTTTCTTGAAGTATTAAAAACATCCTAGAACTACCCAATTACAAGTAAAGTGCGTTTTGTCAAAGGATTAGCCAATTACATAAAATAGTGATATATGATTCTAACATGTGAAACACATATGTCCTAACATGCCTATATATCTTCTCACTCATATATATATATATATATATATATATATATATTGTTGCTTAAAGAGCTCAACCAATGTCAAATCTCGAAAAGAGATAATGAGCTGCAAAAACCGTCACACATACTAGTATTTGACTAGGAAAAAGGGAAAACAACTTTTATTGAAAAATGTATGGTGCCCAAAAAGCCAAAGGTTTGTTCATCAAATTGAAATATCAAAAATTTTAGGCATCAATCTCAAAATGAGATGTATTGTTTTTAAATGATCAAATGTTATAAGTTAAAAGAAGCCAAAAGAAATGCTTCAAAGTTATGTAATCAAGTTCTTGTGTAGGTCATATATGCACATTTCTGTAATTGAAATTGGTCACTTTACTTAGTGCTAATTGTGTATGTCTTGATTGAATTGATCATTGAAGTTTCATATTAGACTAAGGACTATCTCACATTTGGTATCCATACACATCACACATGTCTATGTTCAATGAATGTCTTATTCAATTGTGTGATTGTACTTGATTAAATGTGTTGTACATACTCAATCTTATGTTGAGTGAGAAGACATAATCTCTTGATATCACCACAATACTGGAGTTCTAGACTTCTAGCTAGAATCTAATATGAAGATGTTGTTTTTCAAGATTGTTGATGCAAAGCTAAAGTCATAATGTTATCCTAGTCCTATTGTTGTGAAGTAAATCTTTAATAGAATCTTGGAGTTGATTAGATGTTTTGTTCGTGACATCCAGGTATGTCATCAGTGAAGTATCTAGATAAAGAATTTAGAGGTTGTTTAGACCTCCAATTAAAAATTACAACTAGATTGCTTTTACTCTAATTTAAACAAAGTGTGGAACAAGAGTAGATAAGTGAAATGAACTGATGACTCTACCCTAAGCCATATTCAACAATAAAATGGAAGCTTAAGGAGTAGAGAAGAGAGATGCAAACACAAGATAACACCAAGACATGTTATCAAAGAGGAAATTGAAGAACTCGGCGAAAAACCTCTCTGCGACCCTCCAAGTCTAAATCGATCCACTAGAGAATAAATTTGGAGTACACGAATAACAAAAGACCCTTGAAGCCTAGTCTATCCCATGTACTTGAGCCCTCCAAGCTCTTGCTACCAATAGACTTCTCTAAGTCCTGTCTTCTCTAGTTTTTCGGATCTCGCAATTCTACATGATTGCATCCGCTAATGAATAGCTCTTTCCAATGCTTCCCAGCAGCACCATATTCTCACTTAACTCTCAGAACGGGTGTGGGAAGTGTTTGAGCTAACAACCTCTCAAGGATGTAGAGATGGAGAGGTAGGAGTTGAGAAAAACCACAAGGAAATGTGTAGATGATTGTGGGTATAACAATTTCTAAAACTCAAGTGCATTTGCTATGGTTTTCTCTCTAAAAAACACTCCTTACAATTCGCGGGTAATGAGGGTATATATAGTGTGGGTAAAGAATTTGGTAAAGCAAATAAAATTTTTGCCAAACAAAGAGTTTTGCGGGTACTTCACGGGATGACCATTCTTGCAAAACACTTGCGAACTTGACAACTTGGCATGACTCTTCAACTTCCAGTCATGTGCTTTACACGTGGCCTTTTCGCGGGTTGCTTCACGCGAGATACTCGTGAGCTAGTCGCGAATTCCATTGATTCATCTTTTGAAGCTTGATTCTTCAGCGATCTCTCACACTCATCCCTTACAAATAAACCCACACACATACAGAGAAATGATTGAGGAAATTACAATCAAATTTGGTATGGAATTAAAGCCAACACAAGATAGTTGGAAATCACAACTTTACACTTGTGTAAGTTGATCTACTAAGATTGTAAAGTCTAAGTAACAGTTTTGCTTAGATTGTAAATTTTTTTGCTTGATTAGTATGGATTGCTTTTTGGAAAAGATTTCCTAGTATTACCTTTACCTTGGATAATTTTCTTTGGGTTTTCCACTTAGTCATTATATCACCACCTTATATTTATTGTGATTGTTTGCTCTAGGATTGGTGACAACATATGCATGCTCATATTACTTAGTTGCTTACAACTTAATTGATTATTTGTCTTAATTAGAAATTTTTTTTTTGACTCAAAGGTTAGATGTCCCAATTGGACTCAATTGATATAATTTGTTGCATAATTTACAATTAGTGTCTAAAAAACCCAACAAAATGATTAGATATAGAATACAATTTAAAATTAATTAAAAATTGATTAACATAATGATGCGTAAAATTAAGATATCCAAAAAAAATCAATGGATGGAATTTTTCTATTTCCTATCAATTCTAAATGCCTGTAACACTTTTCTTGTTATCAAAATATAATTTTGGTTTCTACTTAATACGTTATATTTCAACTAGCAAGTTGCCCGTGTGATACATGGATAATTTTGTGATATATTATGTAAAACAGTTTTGAATAATGTTGTAAATAAATTATAAAGAAAAAGTAAACTAAATTAGAGTAAAGAAACATATACATTTTGAGATTTTAAAAATTGGTTTAGTAGCTTCACTGCATAATTGTAGCCTTCTTAAGATAAGATTATTACTTTTTTAAATCATGAAACCAAAAATAAATGCAAAAGAGTAACGAGACCATGAAAATAAACTAATTTGTGTTTTGTTCTTATATTTGATACTATGAAATAAAACTATACCCAACTCTTTGACTGTCTTCCACTCATCGATAGTGCAACATTAAGACATATTGTAGGCAAGTGTGTATGCATGTGTCTTATAGATGATTTAAAATTAAACTATGGTAGAATATGAATTTTGTGCGACATTAAGACATGATGTGGGCAAGTGTGTATGCATGTGTCTTATAGATGATTTAAAATTAAATCATGGTAGAATATGACTTTATATTGCGCACCAAATATTCTCTCTACTCATATACCCAAAACAAAAACTAACTAACCAAATTACCTAACCTAAATCATATTTAATCCCCTAATTTAAAAAGAAAAAATGATTACTCGTAGGGGTTTTGGTGTCTTAATGGTGGTGGGAGGCCAGTATAACGGAGGTGGTGACCCCACAGATTCCTCTCTCTCTCTTTCAAATGTTTTGTTAGTCTCATGTCTTTTATTTTGGTAATAAATAGTGAAATAGTGTCTTTTATTTAACAATCCACAACATTCTTGTGTCTCTCTATCTCTCTCTAGAGTCTTATCTCGTTAGTTATTATTATTAGCCCTTATTTATTTATTTATTTATTTTCAAATACTAAAACAGTGGATATGCTAAAGGACATGAAGAATAGTGAAAGGTGTGGTGTAAGCTTAGACAATTAATGAGATAACAAATAAGATAATGTGAACTTTTGGGTAACAAAAAAAAAAAAAAAAACTTAATGAAAGAGGTAAAAAAAGGCTAAATGCAAAATTAGAGTGCCACTTGGTAGGACCTCATGCACTCTCACATGAGGCCTTTGAGAGAGATAGACATTTTGTAACAACTTTTATTCTACAATGTTAGGACATATGTAATTCAATGTTAGAAACATATGTCAATATTTTGTGTAATTGGCTAATTCTTTGAGAAAACGCACTTTACTTGTAATTGGGTAGATCTAGGATGTGTTTAACACTTCAAGAAATAAGGTTTCAAGTTCAAGTGTTAAAACCATGTAAGTCTGTCCAAGAATCAAGTGAGAAAATGCTGGATTTTAAAACTCGACAGCTAGCATCTATCGAGGTTTAAAAGTTGTTGAAGCTTGTGCCTTGACAGCTAATTCGATAGATGGCTATCTATCAAGATTAATGAAACTCAGTTTTTCAGAGCTGTTTTTCATCCAATCCATGAGTATGTGTTTAGGTTTTCTTTTCTCACAACCCTAAACATATATAAGGATTATTTTAAGGGCTGTCAAAGGTTGCACAGTTGCACAAGTGTGAAGAAAAGTCTTGTTCATGCAAATTATGACTGGAGATAGAATTTGCCCCAGTTCATCTTTCTCTTAAAGAAGTTGTTGTGTTAGTACACCTTAGGGTTTTATGACCAATGAGCTTCTTGATCTTCATCGTGTGATGAATTGAAGAACTTTATAGTCAACATCTTTCTCAAGTTGGTGATTAAGTCGCATACTGGGATCCGCGCATCAATTGGTTAATCATGTATTGAGAGTCGTGCATTGAAAAGGAGAGATTGTCACTACAAAACAAGTCCAATTGGGTAATGGGGTAAGGGTTCAACTGGAGGTTGGTATAAGGTACTGAGATTCCTTTACTTGTAACCGCTTGTTTTGATAATAGTAGATTCTTGGGAGTGGTGACCTTAAAATCACTTGGTGGGATTTTTGCAGTGTAAGTTTTCCCATTCGTAAACAAATCACCCTGTGGTCCGTGTCAATTTAATTTCCGTTGCATACTCAGTTATTTGGTGATTTGTTTGTGCTGCCACGCATTTTGCATGTTAATTTGATTAGTTAATAAACTTGACTAATTAATCAATTAATATATCATAAGGGGTCAATATATTCTTGGCCTATCACTGCATATTTATAGCCTTCTTAAGGTAAGATTATTTATTTATTTATTTTAAATCATGAAACCAAAAATAAATGCAAAAGAGTAATAGGACCATGAAAATCAAATAATTTGTGTTGTGTTCACATATTTAATACTATAAAATAAAAGTATATCCAACTCTCTCACTATCTTTCACTCATTGATAGTGCGACATTAAAACATGGTGTTGGCAAGTGTGTATGCACGTGTCTTATAGATGATTTAAAATCATGGTAAAATATGGCTTTACATTGCGTACCAAATATTCTCTCTACTTATATACCCAAAACAAAAACTATCCAACCAAATTACCCAAACCTAAATCATATTTAATCCCCTAATTAAAAAAAAAAAAAAATACTCGTAGG
Organism: Quercus phellos; assembly: GCA_028566155.1. NCBI lineage: Eukaryota > Viridiplantae > Streptophyta > Magnoliopsida > Fagales > Fagaceae > Quercus > Quercus phellos. Next base: position 1,014 of record JAOWBE010161909.1, on the reverse strand, counting down.
GGTTTTGGCGTCTTAATGGTGGTGGGAGGCCAATATGACGGAGGTAACGTCCCCTCAGATTTCTCTTTCTCTTTCTTTCAAATGTTTTGTCAGTCTCAGGTCTTTTATAGTGAAACAATACGTTTCGATTTTGTAGTGAAACAATGCATTTTAATTAACAATCCACAACATTTTTTTGTCTCTCTATCTCTCTCCAAGGCCTTATCTGGTTAGATATTACTATTAGTCCTTAATTGTAATTATTTTTTCTTTTTTTAAAATATTAAAATGGTGGGTATGCTAAAAGACACGAAAAAGAGAGAAATGTGTGGTGTAAGCTTAGGCAATTAATGAGAGACTAATGAGATAACAGTAAAATAAGTTAATGTAAACTTTTGGGTAACAGTAAAAAAGCCTTAATGAAAGAGGTAAAAAAAATGTTAAATGCAAAATTAGAGCGTCACTTGGCAAGACCTCATGCACTCCCGCATGAGATCTCTGCTTATATATATATATATATATATTGATGATTGTTCCTTTATAATTCTTAATCACTAATCAACATGAGTCTCAAAAAACTTTGTTATAGGACTTTATCATACGTACAAAATAAGTATAGATTTTTTTTATCTTTATTTTTTTTTTAAAAGGACATTGCTATCGTGTTCATCCTTATAAGAATTTAAGCATAGATTAAATTTTCATTACTTTTGACAATTTTTCTTTGATTACTTTATAATTTATATATTGTGTTGTTTTAAATGAATTTTTCTCAAGCTTTCAAAGGATGGACTTTAGATAAGATGTTCAAATTTTATACGCCAAGCATTGACAGTAAGTCTTGTACATGGAACAAATAGAGATAAGAAATTAAGATTATGGTCCATTCTGGTTGACCTTAGCTTAATTTGTCTAGACATCAATTTTCTTTCTTGCCAAAAGTCTGACTTATTTAAGGTGGAAGTTTCCTTGATTATTACTTGTATACAAAATTCCAGGATCATTAAATTAGAATAGGTCCCTTATTAACCTAAC
>JAOWBE010161903.1:0-13262 GCA_028566155.1 Quercus phellos | reverse complement strand
GAGAGCGTTAAATTCAAAAAATTCCTATTAGAAATCGAGTGTCTGAGACTCGATTTCCATGTGTACTCCACGTGGAAATCGAGTCTCAGACACTCGATTTCCACGTGTACTCCAGCGTGTTTTTTGCCATGTCAAAGCACGTAAACCGAGCCTTAAAGGGTCGATTTAGAGGCCCTAAATCGAGCCTCTAAGGCTCGAGTTGCTAGAATTGCAAATTGTTTCCAAACCGGGCCAACTAACTGAATAGTTAGATTTTTATGGGTAATTACCCATTTTGGCCCCAAACTTTAGGGGATATAATCCAAAATTTGAAATTTTAGGGTGTAAAATTCAAACATTCTCAAATTAGGGGTGCAATTTGCAATTTATCTAATATTTTTTTATACAAGTTATACACACACTCAAATCGGAAGTAACAGTGAAACCCTCTAAAGAATTGCAAGCTAATATATATATATATATAGAGGTAAAGCTTAGAGAAAATTTAATTAGATTTCAAATTGTAATTCAATTAGAGTTTAATTTTGTGCCACGTGTCCCATCTAATTTAAGTTTTTAAATTTTTGTGCCAAGTGAATCAATTTAAACTAAAAATTGGATTTCAATTAGAGTTTAATTTTGTGACATGTGTCCCATCTAATCTAAGTTTTTAATTTTTGCCCCAAATGAGTTAATTTAGTGTAAAAAACAAGAAGTCCAATATAAGTAAACCATAAAAAAACATAATTTTTAAATGATTTTATATTTATGAGTCTTTTTTTTTAGAACTAAAAACAATTCAAGTTTATAAGTCATCTATATATATATATATATATTAATAAGTAAAACTGAGATAAAATCCAATTAGATTTCAAATTGAAATTCAATTAGAGTCTAATTTTGTGTCACGTGTCCCATTTAATCAAAATTTTTGTACCAAGTTAGTTAGTTCGGTGTAAAAATTGAATTTCAATTAAAATTTAATTTTACGGCATGTGTCCCATCTAATCAAAGTTTCTTAATTCGAAAACAAGGAAGAGAGAGTTTGAATGATTTTATATTTATGAGCCTTTTTTTTATAACTAAAAACAATACAAATTTATCTCTCTCTCTCTCTCTCTCTCTATATATATATATATATATATATATATATCAAACTTAGAGAAAATTCAATTAGATTCTACAATTGAAATCTAATTTTGCGTCATGTGTCCTAAATTATTTATTTTTAGATAGAGTTTTATTTCTAATTTTGGAATCAAATGTGGGACCATATCATAAATATTCATTCAAGTGGGTTATTGTATACAAAAAGAATTAATAAACATAAAAATATTAAAAAGATGGACAATTTACATTTTCTACCTAATAATATTCTTACAAGACTTTTTAAAGAGTTAAAAAAAAAAAAGAATTACTATTAATAATATTTAAATTATATATGTAAGAATTATACTATGCATCTTAATGTGTATCTTTTAAGTATATCTATGCATATGCATGAGGTTACAAGCTAATGTTAATAATAGACAAAGTCTACAGAAGAGAAGGTACTGTAACTTTGCTAATACCAGTAGTCCACTCATATAAAGACAAGAATAAATATTTTTAGTTCAAAGTAAACAACTAAATTCCATTAAACATGTGCTTATTTAGCATTCAATTTAAAGCCTTGTGACAACTAATGAGTTCCTTTAATTGATTCGGAGAGATCAAAGTCTCTGTTTTTCTTACTATATGATTATGTTCAAACTGATTACACAAGAAGGGAATAACAGTGCTACGCTATCGATTTATACTGGCATAAAGCTGCCCACTTACTTTATATTACATTTTCTATTCTCGGCACGTGCTTTAAATCTAACTTAACCAAATCTGTTGCAACTAATCTGAACCACTTAACAATAATACAATAACTTGCTAACAACCAAAACTAAACCAATGACGCCCAGAAATTTGAAAAATCTACAACATCTAATTTTTTTAATCAAAAGCCTAATTAAAATGAAATCATTTGAAGCATTTTTTTTTTTTAGTACTTCAATAAAATGTTTGCAGATTTATTCTAAACTAGGACTGTAATCCACTTGAAACATAGAGACTAGTTCCTACATTGAATAATTATCCCCTTTTTGATAGCATATTTATCCAATTTGTTAAGATTAAATCAATATATTTCATAAAAATTCCCCTCATATGAACAGGGGCAGGGCTAGGTAGTGTCTGAACCCCCTGAGCTGCCCAAAAAAATTATATTTAGTTATTAAATTTTTTTATTTGTACCTCATAAAATAAAATTTTGAACATTCTGAATCTAAATTTTTTTAAAGCCTAGCTAAAATAAGCTTGAATGTGATTCCCTTAACAATGTTTTGATCTTTTTAAACACACAAAAAAAAAAGCCCAACAACAAACCAATTTGATTTGAAATTTGGGAGAAAAAAAAAAGTAAGCCCAACAACAAAAGTAAAATTTTGTTCATCTTAAACCTCAAGAAAAGCTCATTTAGATCTTAACAAATTTGAAATAAACTTATAGATAAAATTTTATTATATTTAGATTTCGCTTGCAATTCAATTAACAACACTAACACATATATTTATTGTATTTTAAAAACAATAGATGATTTCTAAGATTTAATCTTAGCAACAATAACTAAAATGTTCATTGTATTAAGAAACAATGTGTCAAGTGAATTTATAATTTATCTTTTTATGTGAAATGCTATGTCCATAATATTTTCACAACAAATCCTAAGTGCAAATTGCTACTTGCTATTAATGTAATAATTCCGAATTATGATAAATATAAATTATTAACTTTTAGAAAAAGAAAAAAAGAAAAAAAAAAAAGAAAAAGAGCCTCTAAACACACGTGTGAGCGCGTACTTAGAGGCTAGTACATGTATACCAATTATAACACAAACCACCCACGGACATCTGACATTTTAGATACCAAGATGGACAGTCCTTTGCAAGGCACATCAATTTTTAGACCAAGATAGTCTTTGAAAGAAAGGGCTCACTTTTTGTCTCTAGAGCTTAATCTAATAAGCGTTTATAATCAATTGGCTCAACTTTATAGCTTTTCTCCTCTATATAGGGAAAACTTAAGAACAAAATTGTTTCGACCAAATAGAAAGGGGTGAGAAAAATTGTAGTTGACAATTAGTAGATACCTAATTACAAATTTTGGAGATATTGAAATTTAAGAGGCAGGTAAATTAGTTCAATAAGTGGGGCTAACCAGTAATAGGTAAGCAAGCAAGATAATTGGTCTCCATTTTTTTTCACATGCCAGATTATCAGATGCATATATCAGTAATTTGCAGAGATTGAATTGGTAAATTCATAAAATTCCATCACATGAAGCTTGAATTACAAGTACTTTTCAACCAAGTACATATATAAACATGGATTCATCAAAATGCACACAAATATTAAAAAAAGAAATTATGGACGCCTTAAACTAAAGGAGATAAACTATGAAACACTCATTATATAGCTCATAGCAACACTAAACAAGCTTAGAATTGCAAAATCCATCCAAAGAAATGGGGAAAAAAGGAAAGAAACAAAATCAAGCTTGCAAGTTTTTTTTTTTTTTTTTTTTTGCCAATGAAATAACCAAAAAATAAAGGGGGATAGATTACCTTTCTAAATGACTAGTAGGAGAGAGATAAATAGAATTTTAATGTCAATTTGTTGTAAGTGTAGCAAATAACAGTGGGTTTGTGCAAATAAAAATAGAAAAGTAGAAAAATCAATCACACAAGAAAGAAAAATTTACGTTGTTCAGCCTTAGGCCTACATCCATGGGCAGTGTCAAGAAAGTTTCACCAAGAAAATAAGAAAAGAATTACTAGTGTGACACAAAGACACTCATAGAACCCAAACTCCAAATACACCCAAAGAACTCTCACTCTGTCAATTTACTGGAGTCAAGGCTCAAGATGTTTCATAAAGAGCCCACATATATATAGTACCCCAAGTCGAGGTGTAGTAGGATATGATTGAAATCCTAAACCAAGTACAGTACCCTGTACTTAATTAAAATACCAAAACAAATGGGAATAGAGTCCTAGCCAAAGCCAACAAAAGGGGTCTAAGTCAGATACACAAATTTGAATTTCATACTTGACATTGGTGCTTGAATTCCTAACTTAAGAATATCCCTCTTAGTTGGGGATCGGGCAACTCTTCTTGATGGTAATTAGGTCTTTGATTACATGGAATAAACAAGAACACCTTCAATTGCTTCCTTCAACTGCTTATTCTTCATCTCTTCTTGGTTTAGCTACCAAGCAACTGGTTGCATCATCAACAAGCTATCAATTTGATATTTGCTCCAACATGATACCTAAACTTTTGCTGGACACCAAAGTATGTCATAAGGCAAGTTGCAAGTTATGTAGACACAATCACCCAAATACAAAACCAAAAATTGATGTTGTTCTTTTATTATGTGCACTTACCCTAATTTTCCACTCTACTGCACAAAAGCACAAGTCCTTTGAGGTGGTGGATGACACAGTGCTTTCAAATGATATTTGTTGCTCTTGTAATCTAATCTGCAAAAAAGAGTAAATTAGTATGAGTTAGGACAAAACTTGATATGATTATCTATTAAGTTAACGGATGAATGAAAAATGAAGTTGTTGAATTGTGTTAACTCCAATTAACATGTTGAAAATTTTGAGTTGATCAGTGCCTAACAAGAAATGCATTCAAATGAAGTTAGCTAATTGCACATGTGGTGAATTTTCCACTCTCATGGAAGATGAAAGATTTCAAACACATAATCAATGCTAAAACCAGATAAGATGGAACTTCACCTAAAAATTCATATGGTGATTATCTTAAGAAATATTTTGAAAATCTTGTGGGTGAAGAAAACAATAATGCAAATTTTGCAATTGACTGCTACATGAAGCTTTTGTTTCCTCAAGTTAGTGAGTGCAAGTACCTATACTTAAAATTTAACCATTAAGCAATAATAATTTCTCTCTCTCAATATCTAGAAAGCATACTTCACACATTTATCAACTAATCAAAAAATTATAAGATAAAAAAATCCATTTTTTGAATTCTAAATGTGAGAGAAACTAATTACCAAGGAGGACCAATAAAATCTCTGGTTGCTGCAAGCCAAAAATCTTTAAGACACAAAACAAAGATATTCCAATCAATGGAAAACTCCTTGGTGGGAAAAAAAACTCTCTAATCCACTTGTTAATCAGTTTAGACAATAGGAATTCAGAAGCCTATTTGTTCATGGGTTCTGAAAAGCTGCTACTAGAGAATATTGTCTTGGGAAACCTTTGTAGTCATTTGTGCAGCAATTTTATATGGCATACTGGGAACATTAAATAATTTCTAGTAAGAACAAATATCAAATAAGAGTTAGGTAGAAAACTAGGAGCTTCATTAGATGAATTGAGATAGGGCCTTACAATCACAATGAATGCAAATTTCTATCCAGAAAAGTGTTGACATATATAACTTTATAACAATAATGTATTCATAATTTTACTTGGGGACCAAACAGTTGGAACAACAATCATTTGTTGTCTTTTGATTGATAGCTACAATTATTTAGCAATCTTTTTTTTTTTTTTTGATATGTAATAAAAATTTATTAAAAAGCAAGGACCTCTATCCATTCAAGCAGTCATCACATAAACCCTTTAAAGAATTACAAGCTAAAATGTAAATAATTAATAAAGTCTACAAAAGAGAAGGAACTGTAGCTCTGCCAATACTAGTAGTCCACCCATAAAGAAGGAAAATTTTAGTTTATGAATAGATAATTCAATGCCATTAAGCATATGATTATTTGGCATTCCTTTTAAAGCCTTGTGAAAACTAATGAGTTCCTGTTATTGAAATTAGAAGGTGCGGGTTCAAGTAATATGTTGTAGGTGTCATAACTCTAATTATCCACTGCTGGATTATTTTGTATGCCAAGCATCCTTAATAATGTATGGCAATTTCAAAAAAGATGAAAGCAAATGTCATGCTAATGAACTTAGTGCACTCACCAAGCAATCATTGTTCATCGAAAGTCTTAGGAGCCATCTCATTGGAAATAACATATTTTCTCTACAAATCATCTAGTCAGTTGAACATGGATCATGACAATGCTAATTTCTTATTTTCTTAGTAAGTTGTATCGACTACTTTGCTTTTAGGGCAGGATCAGACGGTTTTCTCATCGACATATATACACCATGTTTGGACCTCGCACAAATAGAAAGAAAAAAAAAATCAATTCTTGTGATTAATTTCTACCAGAAGCTTTATGAATACCATTATGTAGAAATAAAGGTTATACTTTGAGATGCACAAAAAATAATGTAGGAATAAAGGTTATACTTTGAGAAGCACAAAAAGTAACATTTATGACTAACACATGTCACAGGTGGTGAAAAATCCAACAATCATTTTACCATGAAATTAATCTGTCTATGAAACTAGGGAGTACTCTGTAGTCTGCTCAAACAACAAGCTATGCTCTTCATTCATTAGAACCTACCAAAGCTCTATTTAAGAGTGAAATAAAAATAAAATAAGAAAGGAAACTAATAATATGCCAACCATATTTCAAATTAATTCCAAAAAAATGAAACCTAATTTGTGAGAAAAGATTAAATTTGGTAATAAATGAGATAGCTACCATTCCTTTTCTAATAGTTTGTTGCATAATCTTATTACCAGCTAGGTTCGAAGAAACATGCACTCTTAAACTTGTAGGTTTCAGTATTCAATACTACTCAAGCTTCTGCTAAAATACAATAACCGATAAAGTCACCATAACTGATGAAAGGGAAAAATTAAGATAGAGCTAGTATTCATAGAATTAATTCCTCATTTCAAGAAAGAATTCATTGGAATTTTTGTATTCTCTACCAGAAAGTATTATTCTTTCTTTCTTTCTTTCTCCCTCCCCACAACCCCTTTCATCACACCCTAACTAAAGAAATGGGAAAAACCCAGTTGCCCATTCACCTCAATAGGTAGGGCTAAACTGTACTAGCTAAGGCGATACTATGAATATTCAATCAAAATCAAGTTGTGAAGAGGTAAAGGAAGATTCAAATGACAAAAAGGACTCTAAAGGGGGAGGTTAAGAACTTATGATACTATGTATGACTTACCTCCATGGATGATTCATGCAAAGAAAATTGAAACTAGTTTTCATAGATCAATTTTTATTTTAAGGGTCATGATTTCTAAAATTTAATGAGGTGTAGCCCTTTTATTTTAAGAGAGCAATTTTTTTTCCCTTTATTAGTCTGGATGGAGCATGTTCCAACAGACATTAGTCATGTTGTTATTTCTGATTTTCCAGCAATGTAATAATATTACTTAGTATTGACTCTAATAAGTTGAAAACCTGTGCAATGCACGGGAAAATTTTGCCTAAAAGTATGTTGGTCTCAAGTTTTGCATAAAAAGTATAATAAAATTATCTTAGTCTCAAACTGAAACAATAAACTTGGTTTCTGTAGGATTCTGATCTTCACTATTTACATCAATAGGAATTGAGTAGGCTAGAAAAGCTTGAAGAGGATTCGTAGAAATGAACATCTAAATAAACATATATTTGCTAAATAAAATAAGTACATATTGTTAGCCACAATATATATATATATATATATATATATATATATATATATATATATTTTTTAAATTTTAAAAACAATATAAATCAGGAACTAACAATAAAAAAAGTAGTGCATATATGTTTAAATAACTGAATGAAGTAACATTTATAGTAAAAATATCACAAATGGCATACCTTTTTGCTTATGGATTTGATTGAATGAACATATCACTGATTTTGGCAATGAAATTCTGCTTTACGCCAAACCATGTAAATACTACAGGAAGACTTAAAAAAAAAAAAATGGTACATATCTAACTAAAAGTTTCAATAGTCCTCTCTAGTTTCTACCATATGGTATACCAAAATTATTTTTGCATCATAGATTATATGCCAAATATTTTTGGCTAGAATCCTATAAATTGTCTAGATTTTCAGAATGAGCAAATGCTATTAGAATATATGACTGTAGTATCTCAATTGTTTATCAATATCTGAACTTATAATCATCTTTATGCTTATGATGGACCTACCACGTTCGAGCATTTGCTTAAAAAAAACTTCAATTTGAATACATCACTAATAGTTTGATCCAACTTGTTGTCAATTTCTAAATCGGTTGTAGGAGCATATCAAAAGTCATATCAACAAATTGGTCTTCATACCTATTACCATAGCATCATTGACAACTCAAAATTTAATAAAAATATAGTTGAATGCAATATGACTATTAGTAACAATGTCATATCACATACCATTTGACATTTTTTGTAACACAGTAAGAGAAGTACTCATTATCTTAGAAGACAATCCTTACAATGTGCAGCTCATAGGTAAGATTGATATGATCTTCAATTTGAGGAATCCTAATATACCACTCAAAATGTGTGTGTGTGTGTGTGTGTGTGTGTGTGTGTGTGAGAGAGAGAGAGAGAGAGAGAGAGAGAGAGAGAGAAGTTTTGGAAGAGGACGAGAAAATAGAGTGGTAAGAGTGTTGAGGTTAGACTATACATTTCCTTTTTTTCTTTTTTTAAGAGTGATTGTATATTTTCTTTAACTGTACATCTCCATTAGTTTACACATGAAGATTGAATTAAGCCTTGAAAAATGAGTAGGAACGTTGGTTTTGTCAGATGGGATAACTGAATCCAGAATGCAAACCATTGTTTTTAAAGAAGCTGAAGAGTGTGTGTAGTTTGAAGGGAAGCTTGTACGGAGAAAAAGAGCTTCTAAGTGATTCATGATCTTGGCTTTCAAGTTTTATCTACACGTGAGGGAGGAGAAAGAGAATTTGTACGTGGGTTAGACTCTTGGCTTTCATCTACACATGGGAGATCATGCTTGGGTCATAATATGTAAGGGAATAAGTGGGCTTGGGCTTTCCATAAGGTTTGGTTTGATTTGGTCTAATTTTCAATAGTAGCCCATCTTTTAGATAATTGTAAAAAAAATTTAACATGATCTTTTAGGTAACAATAAAAAAGAGTTAATGAGAAGAGATTAAAGAGGCTAAATGCAATATTAGAGTGCCTCATGGCAGGACCTCATGCACTCCCACATGAGGTCGATGATTTTATATATATATATATTGATTATTTGAATTCCTCTCTAAATCAAAGTGTCACAAAATTTAAGAGATGGTAGAAATTGTTATAGAGGGCTGCCTATATAAATTATCGTGTTCAAAATCTGAAGCTACGCAATGAAATGATGCATCTAGTTCTGATGCTAATGTTCATAGAAAGTACAGGTTAAATTAAGCTTGTATTGACAATAACAGTAATCAACATATACTGGATATCTAGTTTTTTAAGAAACTATAATAAGTGTTATGAAGCATATCCAGAAAGAAAACTCTTCCTCCCCTAACCCTTTCCAATCACAACAACAATAATGAGGTAAAATTAAATAAAATAAAACACCATTTCTTTGTTGTGAACTAAACACTTGTATTTTATTACCTTTGTAACATCTAACTAGTAGGACTGTACAATAATTGAAAGGCAGATGTTAGGAAAATGAATAGTTCCTTTGTTTGGGTACTACTTTGAGCATTAACATCAGCTTATGATCTTAACCCAAGGCAACCTGCAATCTAAGAAATATATATAGTTAGAAAAATATGGTACTGTAAAATGACAGAGAATTGAAAAATGCTAGAATTCTCATTAATTGAATTGGTATTACAAACTAAATCAATCAAAATATAATTACTAACTAAGCTACTTATATACAATCCCAAAATAGAGCATTGCTCTAGGTGCGAAACTAATTAACTGTTTTTCAACTAATCAACGAATTACAATTTGATAGCTGGCTTCTTCTCTAACTGAACTCTGTGTTCCCTCACACATGTGGCTTGTGTGACTTCATTAATCAAAACGCCTCGTTTCAATCTTCCTTTTGCCTTTTTCATTTAACTCTATAATCTTGCTTTTCTTCTGTCGTTTTTGCTGCTTCTGTTTTTGTCGTTTGTAATGCTATTGTCTTCAACACTCCCCCTCAAGTCCAGAGTATTAGGCTTTGAGACTTAAACTAAAGAGGCTACCTGAGAGTGTTTATATTGCTCCTTTAATAGTTTAGGTTGGAAAATGTCTTTCAATCCTAGTTTCTCTAACAATCTCACAAAGGATGAAAAACCCAAAGCTTTAGTGAAGATGTCTGCAACCTGTGAATTTGTAGCAACATGAAAAGTCTTAATCATTCCCTTTAAAATTTTATCTCTCACTAAATGGCAGTCGACTTCAATATGTTTGGTTCTTTCATGGAAGACTGGGTTTGTTGCTATGTATAATGCAGCCTGATTGTCACAGAATAGCATAGCTGGTCTTGAATGTTCAATCCTCAAATCCTTCAACAACTGCAAAACCCAAGTGATCTCATAGGCCACACTTGTCATGGCTCTATACTCAGCTTCAACTGAAGATCTGGACACAACCCTTTGTTTCTTTAATATCCAAGAAATTAAGAAATCTCCCAAATATACTGCATAACCAGTGAGAGACCTCCTTGTATATGCGCATCCAGCCCAATCCGCATCACAAAAGGACTTGATATGCAACTCTGTATTGCTTGGGAAGAATATGCCTTTACCTGGTGACCCTTTAATGAATTGGAGCACCCTATGAGCTGCCTGCATATGTGGTTCCCTTGGCTGTGAAACAAATTGGCTCAATCTATGCATTGCATAAGTCAAGTCAGGTTTTGTCAAGGTAAGATATAAGAGTCTTCCAATTAATCTTCTATACTGACCTAGTTCCTCCAATAACTTCCCTTCATACTTTGATAACCTCAAGTTTTGTTCCATAGGAAACTTGACTAGTTTGCTGCTAATAAAACTAGTGTCCTTGAGGAATTCCAAAGCATACTTTCTTTGGTTAAGGCTAATTCCGTCATTAGTCCTAGCTACTTCTAATCCCAGAAAATACCTCAATGAGCCTAAATCCTTCAAACCAAACTTATCATCAAGAACTTTCTTCAAATGTTGACACAACTACATTGTTTCCTCTCAAGAGTATATCATCAACATATACCAATAAAACTGTAAATGAAGTTCCTTGAGTGTGAGTGAACAGGGAGTAGTCAGACTTGGATTGGACAAACCCCGTTTGTAAAATAGATGAGGAAAACTTCTCAAACCATTGTTTAGAAGCTTGTTTGAGACTATATAGACTCTTATTCAATTTGCAAACCAAATGAGGCCCCCCCTTGTTGTGAAAGCCAGGTGGTAAGCACATGTAAACATCCTCAAGCAACTCACCATGAAGAAATGCATTATTCACATCCATTTGATGGAAGAACCACCCTTTCACAGTAGCCAAGGACAAAACAATCCTAACTGAGATTGATTTTGCAATTGGAGAGAAAGTTTTTGAATAGTCTAGCCCATGCTTTTGAGTAAAACCCTTGGTAACAAGCCTAGCCTTATACCTCTCAATGGTACCATCAAGTAAGTATTTCACTCTATAAACCCATTTGTAGCCAATGGTAGACTTACCAGGAGGTAAAGGGGTTAAAGTCCAAGTGTTATTCACCTCTAAAGCCTCAATTTCTTTGTCCATGGCAACTCTCCACTCAGGAAATTGAACTGCCTGTTGAAAAGAGACAGGTTTTTATGGAGTGGAAGAGACAGCCATGACAAAGGAGTGAAAAGTAGGTCCAAGGTGTGAGTAACTCAAGTGATCTGAAAGAGCATAAGGTATACCAAAACTTGGTTTGGTACTAGAAAATTGAGAAGAGTAATCACACGTAGGAAGGAGGCTTGTGAGACCTAGTGGAACTCCTAAGAGGAACAAGGGAATTGGAATCACATGGAATAGGATTAGAAAACTAGGAAGCAAGAGAGGGATCTATAACAACAATATGATCAATAGAATCTGTAGAAAGTGGTTTTGCAGAAACATGATTTGGTGAATGGTTAAGGATGCCATGAATAGGATCAGATGGTGGCAAAGAAGAAGGGCATGAAACAACGTCAGAATCAATATCAGAAATAGAAACATGAGGAAAATCAAAATTATCCAAAATTGAAGTGGAAGATGAAGGACACTCAGCATAAGGAAAAATGGTTTCAAAAAAGACAATGTCTCTAGAAACATAGATAGAATTGGACTGAAAATCAAGAACTTTGTAACCCTTAATGCCATGAGGATAGCCAAGAAACACACATTTTCTGGCCCTAGGTGCAAACTTGTGCCTAAGGTGAGATAAAGTGGAAATAAAACACAAGCAGCCAAAATTTCTTAGATGATGATAAGGAGCAGAATGGAAAAGGACTTCATAAGGACTTTTATTGCTTAAAGCCTTAAAAGGAATCTTGTTAATAAGATGAACTGCTGTTAAGATGTAGTCACCCCAAAAACACAAAGGAGGTTTAGATTGAAACTGCAAAGCCCTTGCAACATTTAGGATGTGTTGATGCTTCCTCTCAGCAATGCCATTTTGCTAAGGAGTATCAACACATGATAACTGATGCAAAATACCATTAGAAAGAAAAAAGTCTTTTAAGAAAAATTTTGGCCATTGTCACTTCTAATGGTTTCAATCTTGCAATCAAATTGAGTAGAAATCATTGCTGCAAAGTTAGGAAATAGAGATTGAGTTTCAGATTTATGTTTAAACAAATAGACTCATGTGCATCTAGTAAAATCATCCACAATAGTAAAAGAAAAAACTTGTAACCATCAATAGTAGGAGTAGAAAAAGGATCCCGTAGGTCACAATGAATCAATTCAAAATGTTTAGTAGTTACATGAATGCTAGAGGGAAAGGAGAGCCTTTTCTGTTTTGCAAAATGGAAAACATCACAGTAAGAAGCCTTATTGGTAACATCAATATTTACAAATGGCTTCAACAATTGAAGTTTGGCTAAAGAAGGGTGACCTAATCTAGAATGCCACAAATCTAAAGAAGAAATATGACTGACAGTGGTGGCAAGAGCAGCTAAATTTGAAGGAGGAACAGCAGCTTGGAGTAGGTATAAACCATTGCTTTCCTTACCCAGACCAATCATGCTCCATTGAGCAAGGTCCTGGATGAAACACCAATCACCAAGAAAAATAAGGCAACAATGTTTGGTCTAAGTAAGTTTGCTAACAGAAATAAGATTGAAACTGAAGGAAGGGACACACAAAACATTTGTGAGTGTAAGTGTAGAATAAATTTGCACAGTGCCTATG
>JAOWBE010161896.1:0-13262 GCA_028566155.1 Quercus phellos | reverse complement strand
CCATTAACACTTACCAACTCCTTTTTAAGCATTTCTTCAATATAATATGTTCAAACCATACTTCAGATTCCAAAGGACTGGTATGTAATTCCATTTCCAAAGTATCCAAACCATAGCCCCAAATTATATTATTGGCGAAGAAGAGAAATATCAATGGAGAGAATGAGAGAGAGAAAACAAGAGAGAATACCAAAAAATTCTTTGTAAAGTTCTATGGAAAAAAACAGAGAGAGAGAGAGAGAGAGAGAGAGAGAGACCTGTAATCAGACAAAAGGGCGGAGGAGAAAGCTCTGACTGTCAACGGCAGGTCATCGTCAGAGATAAGATCGTCGACCATCGCGCCTTAACCTATCATCTGACGTGAACAAAATTAGGGTTTCTAAGTCATCAGTCGGCAATTAACACTGAAGATTCACCGATGAGCCACAAAACTCTCCGAGCTTCACCATCAACTCAGTAACAACAAGAAGAAGAAAAAAATTGATTAATTATTCACAAAAAACCAAACAAATTCACAAAAATCGAATCTAAAAATGGAAGACCACACAAACTTGTGAAAGAAATAGAGCGATCGACAGCGAGGACATGTGTTAGGCCTCTGGCGTAACGAAGAGTTCCGTCGGTGTAGCGAGGGAGGATTTTCTCGCCATAACTGCAGAGGAATTTGATGGTTTCTTTGTTTTTTTTGTTGTTGGACTCAATGAAAGATTTTGAAAGTTCGAGAGAGAGAGAATTTTATAGGAATTCTCATTTAGTTTGGAGGAAGGTCGAACAAAATGAAAATGGGTTTTCTAAGAGAGTGAGCAAAGACTTTATTCAAAAATTGGTTTTCTGAATTCTGAGTTTGAGGGAGAGAGAGAGACTTTATTTCTAGGGTTGAAACATTTGGATATCTTTTATTAAGGATTGTGTTAGAATTTCATTGAAAAATGTAAAAATTTGGAGGCAGCAATTACGCGGATTTTAGTTTTTTAGTTTATTTCAAGGGTTTTAATGACCATTGTAACTAGATTAGTTAGATTTTAATTAGCGCCAATTTGTTAGTGTTTGTTTCGACCATTTTCAGCGAATCCTTGGAAAAAGTGGGTTGAAACAAATCATGTTTTTGTAGTGCTAATAGAGGGAGGTGACCAATTATAGGCCATGCACCCGCAAGAATTGGCGCTGTTTTGGCCAGGCCAATTCTGGACCTCCTTAGAAGATAGTACGAGAAAAGAGTTATGGCTATAAGTAGTCCAACTATGGCTGATAAGTATGGTGAAAGAGAATCCATTTTTTTTGTTATGATTGAAGGAGAGGAGTCCTCTTGGATAACTTATATATATATATATATATATAAATGATTTTTCATGATGTTTTATGGGAAAAGTCAGTCTTTCATTTATAAGCAGATGGTCTGAGATATTTTGTAAAAATAGTTAGCAGGAAGAAAAGATATACAAAAATTTATGGATCACAATATTCTATTCTCAAGATTTTCTATCAACAACAAGATAAGAAAGAATCCTATGCCCGTAGCATGATCGTTTTTTCCTTGTTCTATAGTAGACATAAAGTTTAGATAAATTACTAATGCTCAGAAATCAAATAATTTATCGAAATGCTATGGTCATAATATTTTTACAACAAATTTTAAATGTGAGATTATTACTGGTAGTTACTATTAGGTAAAAATGTAAATTTCATTGGTAGTTTCGAATTAAAACCGATAACAATTTACTATCTAAAATTTGTTATGAAATTTTTTTTCATTTTGTTTTATAAAACTTTGGAAGCTATAATTTAAGTAGAGCTAGAGTCCCTAGTACCAATCAGGCATTGCTTCTAGTACGAGGCGGGTCCTTGTCCATAAGAATGGCAAAAAGTACCCGACCCACGGGTACCCGATCCGACCTGACCCTAATGGTCCCGATTTTACCCAACTTGCAAAACAATAGGGTCGGGTTTGGATTTTAAAAATAAAACCTGAAGTGGGTTCAAGTCAGGTATGAGTTTTAGTGAAACCTACCCCAAACTTGAACTTGAACTCGGACCTGACCCATTAAAGAGCAAAATTACCAAAAACCCTAAAAATATATATATATATATATATATATATAACCTTAGATAACCCTATCTAATAAATCTCTAACTCTTCTCTCACTCAGCTGCCCCCTCTTTCTCTCTCTCACATAGCCTCTCTTAACTACTCTCTCATTCAACCTCATGGCTTCGTTCGTTCAGCCTTACGACTATGATTTTTCTTTTTTCTTTTTTGGTTCATTTTGTCTTTCATTATTTTTTCTTTATTTGTGTTTATAAGGAATTAACCCGAAATTTCCAACCTATGAGAAACAAAAAAAATAGAGAAAACACACGCCAAAGAAAAATAATCATACACACAAGACAATATTTACGTGGTTTGGCAATTTGCCTACGTCCACAAAGTTGCAGGGATTTCACTATTATTAGGGAAACAACAAAAGTGTGGCAGTATAGTTTTTCTCTCTCTCAAAAACTACAACAACCAAACCCTAATCACCAAAACACATTTTCTACATCCTGCACATAAGATTCACAATAGGCTACAAAATGGGCCAAGCCTCCACTCCATGGATTAAGCCTCAGAAAATATCCCATTAAATACCACGCAACATCATTCAGGTCGGGCCGGGTTGTCAATTGGATCAAACATAACTAGGCTCCATAAAGCCTAACAAATCTCCCACTTGGAGACTAATTCAATCACCAACATCAACCGCAATCCTCCAAAAACAATCTCTCATCCTTGCAACTCATCCTCCTATCCTCAAGCTAGAAGACCAACTAAAGCTGCACACAGCTTCAACTTCTCAATAGTGACACCCTTAGTTAACATGTCTACCGCGTTCTTAGATCCACAAATCTTCTCAAGTATTACCAGCTTATCTTCAACAAGGTAACAGATAAAGTATTATTTTGTCTGTATATGCTTCGACTTTGAATGAAAAGCTGAACTTTTAGTAAGAAAAATTACACTCCTACTGTCACTATGTAGATTGCCCATCTCCTATTTCTTAACCAATTCATCTAAGAAGCCATGTAGCCACATCATCTCCTTTCCAGCTTCAGTTGCTGCAACATACTCAGCTTCTCTAGTAGACAAAGTAACAATCTTTTGTAGAATTGAGGCCCATGATAGCTGTACCACCCAGAGTAAATACAAACCCAATAGTACTCTTTCTACTATCAATA
Source organism: Quercus phellos (assembly GCA_028566155.1). NCBI lineage: Eukaryota > Viridiplantae > Streptophyta > Magnoliopsida > Fagales > Fagaceae > Quercus > Quercus phellos. The sequence goes on along the minus strand of JAOWBE010161896.1, from coordinate 10,049 downwards.
TTACCAGTAAAATCAGCATCTGCATAACCCTGTAGTTTCAAACTTGCACATGCATCTAATGAACCCTTTAAATATCTGAAAATCCACTTAATTGCCTCCCAATGTTGCTTTCTTGGCCTACTCATGAATCTGCTCACAACTCCTACTGCATGTGCAATGCCTAGCCTTGTACACACCATAGCATACACCAAGCTACCAATAGCTGAGGCGTAGGGCACCTTGCTCGTATGGTCTCTTTTTTCTTCTGTCTTCGGTGATCGTTCTTTGCTTAGTTTGAAATGACTACCCAAGGGTGTGCTCACTAGTTTAGCTTCATTCATGTTGAACCTGTTAAGAACTTTCTTCACATACTCTGATTGCGAAAGTTTCAATGTACCATTAGCCTTGTCTCTAATGATTCTCATACCAAGGATTTGCTTTCCAACTCCCAAATCTTTCATTGCAAGCTATTTTGATAATTGCTTCTTTAGATCATTAATCTCCTTAATGCTAGACCCTACAATGAGCATATCATCCACATACAATAGTAAAATGATATAAGAATTGTCAAAGAACTTAACATAGCAACAGTGATCAGCTTCACATCTCTTGAACCCAATTCTATGCATAAAACTGTCAAATTTCTTGTACCACTGCCTTAGAGTTGTTTTAGGCCATACAAGCTCTTTTTCAATTTGCAGACTAAATTCTCTTGTCCCTGAACAATGAACTCTTCTGGCTGAATCATGTAAATGTCTTCCTCCAAGTCACCATGAAGAAATGTCATCTTTACATCTAACTGCTCAAGATGTAAATTTTTTATAGCCACCATTCCTAATACCAGTTTGATTGTTGACATCTTCACAACTGGAGAAAATATTTCTGAGTAGTCAATGCCCTTCTTCTGTTGGAACCTTTTGACAACTAATCTGGCCTTGTAACGCTTACTGCCATCATGCTCATTCTTTATTTTGTATACCCACTTGTTGTGCAAAACCTTCTTTCCTACTGGAAATTCCATCAATTCTCATGTCTAATTCCCTAACAAGCAATCCATCTCATCCTTCATGGCTAACTCCCACTTGCTTGAATTTTCATCTTGCAATGCTTCTTCATAACACTCTAGCTCACCACCATCAGTCAACATGAGATAATTTAGAATAGGTGAATAACACTGTGGAGGTTTAATGGTCCTGGAAGATTTATGGACTTCAGCTACAGGTGTACTCTGATCTACCTGTGAACCTACATTCTCCTTATCTTCTTCACCCTTTTTCCGGATAGTACTTTCAGTCAATTCACCTAAGTTGATAAACTTAGATTTTTTTTTTTTGATCTATCTCTGTAACATCTGATACTATAGTTGACATGTCCTTGTACATAACCTATTCATTAAATATCACATTTCTACTTTTGATGATTTTCCTTTTTTTTTCATCCCAAAACCTATAGCCAAATTTCTCATCACCATAGCCAATGAAAAATTATATTTTGGACTTTGCATCAAGTTTACTATGAGCATAAGAAACACAACCAAAAACTTGTAAATGTGAAAACTTTACATTTTTACCACACCAAAACTCCTCAGGAAGTCTGAACTTCATAGGAACTTATGGTCCTCAGCTTATTAGGTAAGCTATAGTGCTATCAGCATCAGTCCAGAAAGTTTTTGGTAGTCTAGCATGCAACCTCATACTCCTAGAACACTCATTAAGAGTTATGTTCATGCGCTCAACCACACCATTCTATTGTGGTGTCCCATGAATAGCTTCTCCCTCCTAATTCCTTGTACAACACAATACTCACTGAACCCTCCATCTATGTACTCTCCTCCATTATCTAAGCTCAAACATTTTACTTTTAAACTTATTTCTGTCTCAACGATGGCCTTCCACTTCTTAAAAGTTTTAAATACATTAGATTTATTTTTCAGAAAATAAACTCATACCTTTCTGCTTGAGTCATCAATGAAAGTGATATAGTACTTTGAACCTCCAGGGGATGCAACCAGAGAAGGCCCCCACAAATTAGTGTGTACTAACTCCAATTTTTCAGCCTTCAGTGTCTTGCCAGGTTTCAAGAAACTCACATTTTTCTACTTTCCTAAGATGTAGCTTTCACACATGTCAAAATCAACGAACTTCAATTCTGGTAGTTTCCCTTTTGACAGCAACATCTTCATCCCTTTCTCACTCATGTAACCAAGTCTGCAATGCCATACGCTTGTATCAGTACTTGCTTCAGCAACTGCAATTGTGTCTCTTGTACTTGAGGTCATATATAGAGTACCAGTCTTCTTTCCATGAGCCAATACTCTGGCTCCCTTTGTGACCTTCCAAGTACCATCAACAAATAGTATTGCATGCCCTTCAACATCAAGTTGTCCAACAAAAATCAAATTCCTCCTCAGGTCAGGAATATGTCAAACCTTCTCCAGTAACCAAATAAACCCATTGGACAACAATATTCGAGCGTCTCCCATAACTACAACATTCAAGGCTGCACCATTAACCAAATACATCTTACCAAAATCACCTGCAACATAATTTTGTATGATTTCTCGGTGTGAAATGATATGAAATGAAGCTCCTGAGTTCAAAACCCAATCTTCAAGTGGACTGTATATTGCAAGAAGCCAAAACGATCAGTGCACGGATCTTATCATCAAAATCAATTCTACAAACGACAATTGATTTGTGATAGTGTTAAATTCATTCAGATGTTGTTCTATTGATGTGTTCTTTGCCATCTTCAGATTGAACAGTTTCTTCATCAAATACACCTTGTTGTTTGCTAACGGCTTTTCATACATACTAGAAAAGGCCTTCATCAGATCTGTTGTGGTCTTCTCCTTTACAACATTGTGTGCAACAAACCTAGATAGAGTTAACCTGATAACTTCCAGTACTTGTCTGCCAAGAAGAGCTCATTCCTCAACCTTTATAGTCTCAGGTTTTTTCCCTAGAAGCAATAGATGCAACTTCTTCCCATAAAGATAATCTTTGATTTGCATCCTCCAGAATCCAAAGTATGTGTCATCAAACTTTTCTATTCCAAACGCCTTTCCTGCTTCCTCTGCCATTGCTCCCACTCAAACCTAACCCTAGGCTCTGATACCAGTTGTAGGGAATTAACTCGAAATTCCAACCTGTAAGAAACAAAAAAATAGAGAAAACACACGCCAAAGAAAATAATTACACGCACAAGACAATATTTACGTGGTTCGACAATTTTCCTACGTCCACGGAGTTGCAGGGATTTCACTACTATCAGGGAAAAAATACAAGTGCGATAATACAATTTTTCTCTATCTCAAAAACTACAACAACCAAACGCTAATCACCAAAACACATTTTCTACATCCTGTGCACAGGATTCACAATGGGTTACAAAATGGGTCAAGCCTCCGCTCCATGGACTAAGCCTTAGAAAATCTCCCATTAAAAACCACGCAACATTATTTGGGGCGGGTCAAGTTGTCAACCTGATCAAACATAACTAGGCTCCACAAAGCCCAATAGTGTTTTTGATTTTTGTGTTTGTGTTTGTGTTTTTTATTTTGAAAAGAAAAATCACAAATCTAAAATTTTTGTGTTTGTGATTTCTATGTTTCTGTTTGTGTTTAGGTTTCTATGTTTGTGTTTGTGTTTGTAATTTTGAAAGGAAAATCTAAAATTTTTTTGTTTGTAAAATCTATGTTTATGTTTGTGTTAAGATTTATGTTTGTGATTGTGATTTTGAAAGGGAAAATCTAACAATTTTGTGTTTGTGTAATTTGTGTTTGTGTTTATGTTACGATTTGTGTTTGTGTTTGTGATTTTGAAAGGGAAATTTTGAAATTTTTGTATTTTTGAAATTTGTGTTTGTATTTGTGTGTGTTTGTGTTTGTGTATGTGATTTTGAAAGGGAAATTCATAAATCTGAAACTTGTGTTTTTGATATCTGTGTCTATGTTTGTGTTGTAATTTGGGGCCAGGCATGATAGGATGGGGCTTGTAGGGCTCGATGGGGTGGGTTTGGGGTTGGTAAAAAAACCAGTTTATTAAATGCGGTAGGTTTGGGTATAAGAAACCCAGCCCGAACCCAACCCATTGCCATTCCTACTTGTCCACATCCCACACAAATAGTTTAAGAAATAGATGATGATAGTAATGGGGGCCTGCATTGAGATGTTGAAGCTACGAAGTCCAGAGGTATGATTTTCTTTTGGGAAAAATTTGTCACATGTTTTGCGTGAGTCTACTCAAGTGTGTCAATGTATTGAAATCATGACATGGTTGTTCTTTATAGAAAATTTTATGTGAAGTTGTGATTTCCAACTAGCCTTTGTTGGCTTTAATTCCGTGCAAAATTTGATTGTAATTTCTACAACCATTTCCCTATATTTATTTGGGTTTAATTGTAAGGGATGAGCATGAGAGATTAGTGAAGAATCAAGTTTCAAAGAAGAATCAGTGCAGTTTGTGACTAGCTCGTGAGAAGCTCACGAGAAAGTAACCCGCAAAAGGCCATATGTGAAGCAGATGACTAGAAGTTAAAGAATCATGCCAAGCTGTCAAATTCGTGAGTACTTCGCGAGAAAGGCCATCTCATGAGGTACTCGCAAAACTCTTTGTTTGGCAAAAAGAAAAAGTGTTTTACAAAATTTTTTACCTACACTATAAATACTCTCATTACCCATGCAATGTAAGGTGTGCTTTTTAGAGAGAAAATCCTAGCAAAAACACTTGAGAGTTAGAGATTGTTATACCCACAATTATCTACACATTTTCTCTTGGTTTTCCTTTACCCCTACCTCTCCATCACTACATCCTTGAGAGTTTCTTAATCCAAACATTTACCACACCCAATCTGAGTGTTAAGTAAAGTTTTGGTGCCTTTGGGAAGCATTGGAAGGAGCCATTTAGTGGCGAATGCAATCAGGCTTAATTGCGGGATCCGAAAAGCTAGTGAAGACAAGACTCCAAGAAGTCTGTTGGTAGCAAGAGCTTAGAGGACTCAAGTATATGAGGTAGACTAGGCTTAGAGGGTCACAGAGAGGTTTTTCGCCTAGTTTTTCGGTTTCCTCTTCAATAACACGTATTAGTGTTATCTTGTATTTGCATCTCTCTTATCTACTCTTTAAGCTTTTCATTTATTGTTCATTGTGGTTGAATATGGCTTAGAATAGTGTTATCAATTTATTGAGCTTATTTACTCTTATTCCGCACTTTGATAAGTTAGACTAAAAGCAATATAGTCGTAATTTTTTAATTCGGGATCTAAACAAGCTTGAGTTTTTTCACACTAATTTGAGCTTTCATTATCCAAGTGTACTCAAAAAGGTCTGGATGCCGTTATATGTCAAATAATAATAATAATAATAATGGTGGAGGGGTGATTTGAATATTGATTTTCCTTAAATAAAAAATGAGAGCACACAATGCTATTAAATTACAAGACTCTTAACCAAATATATATATATATATATATATATATATATATATATTAATTAGTTGGTTAGTGGGGGTGATTTGAATCTTGATTTTCCTTATATAAAAACGAGAGCGCACAACAGTATTAAATTACAAGACTCTTAACCCCCAAAAAAGTGCATTAAGATTTTCTAGAGTTTCTATGCTAATTTACCATTCTTTTAATCTTCTCTTTTTATTTTATAATGAATGGTTCATATTAAACCATGTCATTAATCCACATTAAAAACCTTAAAATAATTATTCCAACTCAGCTACTCGAGATTGTATTCATTGCCAAGTTTTGAGGCTATCAACATTTCAACCCTATAAGAAATTTGTGCCTCTTGTGATAAGTTTTCCTTTGTCCACCAAAAATCATTCATTTCTTTAATTAGCTTGTCTCTTTGTTTTTAATCGGACTATACATGTGTTTCTTCCACAACTCAATATGCGTAGGTTCAGGCAATACATGGGAACAAAGGAAAATAAAAACAAAATCTCATTTTGAATTTTGGTTAGTTTTTCGACACCTTCCCAATATTCCCAAAAGGAGTTTGTGTTCTCTGGCATCCACTGTGCCAACACCGCTATCTGAATTTCATTTATAAGTTATCTTCTTTTTTTTTTTTTTTTTTTTTTTTTTCTTTCCAAACTAAACTAAATTAGAAAAAAAAATTAAAAAAAATCTTACATGTCAATTTGAAAAGCTGAGTTGGAATAATTATTTTAAGGTTTTTAAAGTGGATTGATGACATGTTTTGATCTGACCCATTCATTATAAAATAAAAGGAAAAGATTGAAAGAACTCCATGTGATAGAGTTCTCTAGAAACTTTTTGAGATCTTAATCCAACAATACTTTTTTTTTTTTTTTTTAAGAGAGTTTTAACCTATAACGTCTATTTCTCTAGGGACTTTATTAGTTAAACTAACTGAAATCCACTTTATTATATGAATGCAACATAGTACTTTAGAAACTCTAGGGGATCTTGATCCAAATATATATATATATATATATATATATATTAAGCACAACACTTCCTTTTAAAATTTTTTTTTTTTAAAGAAAATTTCAACCTATGACGTCCGCTTCTCAAGAGACTTTATTAGTTGAATAAGAGATCTAGGGTTCAATTCCCGTCTATACCAAAAACTGATTAGTGTTTAGGTCTAATGATAAGAGATATCATTAAGAACGAACGCCATATATTGAAACTTTCTTAAAAAAAAAAAAAAAAAAAAAACTGGAACCTACTTTCCTATTATATGAATGCTCCACAAATCATCAATTAAATATAGATAAAGCATTTTACCTATTATTAATCGCCATCCAAAATTTTATACTTGTATCGAAAAATTAATAATTGAGAAGCCTTATTCAGACTTTCTTAAAATAAAAATAAAATAAAATAAATAAAAAAAGGTCAGTTTCACATTCAGTCTGCTCACGAACACAAAAATAGAAAAGGTAGTCCTACCATCCTATGTTATTTCACTTGCCACTTCTCATACATGATTCTCGTTCTCTCTTTCTCTAGAGCGTGCTTTCGCAGTCTTAGAAAAAATCTACACCAAAAAAATGGACCCAGAAAAGGAAGAGTTTCTCATTGGCGGTGATTATGGGTACCCAGTGGTTTCCGCCATCAATCCCGTGCTCCTCTGTGACGAAAATGGCGACCACCACGAGATCCGTGCTCTGAGTCTGTGAGGGTCGGATGAGATGCAAGTGAGAGGGAAAGTCAGTGAAGGTGAGGTGAGGGAGGTGGCTGAGTTGAGAGAGAAAGGAGAGAAATGAGTTTTAGGTTAGGATTGTAATATATATATATATATATATATAGGTAGGTTTTTTTGTAATTTTTTATTTAGCTAACCGGGTCGGATTGGGTCCGAGTTCAGGTCGAGTTTTTGCCAAAACCTAGACCCGACCCGGACCCGCTTCGAGGGTTTTTTTTTTAAACCCAAACCCAACCCTATTCTTTATTGGATCGAGTAAAACCTGACCCATTAGGGTCGGGCTGAGTCTGGTACCCACAAGTCAGGCATAAATTGCCATCCCTAGCAACGTGCTTCATCCACCACGATGAACAGATTGGTTCATTGAATTTAATTCAAACATGAGCCGAACTTAGTTTCATCACAAATCTAGATTATAAGTTTAGGTTTTATTTTTTTAGTCAAATAGGGTTGAGCTTATTCATGAGTTTTTTTTGGAAGGATATTCTTGAGTTTATTTATTTATTTTTTACTCAATAACTAAACTATAGTTACTAATTCATTTTTGCTACAATTTTTTTGCATTTTTATTTTTATTTTTTGTAAGCACATATTTTATCACGAAAGCATAAAAGTTCATCACGAAAGCCTTATTGGCAATGGCAAATAGTTGTCGAAGTTTTCTAAAAAGCCCCATTGGGGTGTGTTAGGGGAAAAGGGGGGGGGGGGTGTTTACAAATTAACAATTAAATAGAGCTTCATACTCACAAGCCTTTTCAACAATTTGGGGAGGGGCAAGGGATTCAAGTTGATTGTTTTATCTTTTTTGAGATAGTTATAGTATGTTGCAGAGTTGAATTCATAAGTTTCTTGGCGATTCAAGCTATGTTCGTAAGTAAAGAACCAAACAATTCCATTGAGTTACAAGATTTGTGGTCTTATAAGTATAAGTATGTTCATAAGCACGGCATTATCATGTTTATGTGTGATCAATTTGTTAGATTCTAAAAGTTTAGAATGATTGGCAATTTGTTAGATTCTAAAAGTTTAGAATGATTGGCAAACCGTGAACACAAACTTATCTAGATATAGATTCCTAAGTCTATAGTTATGATTAGACAATACTCAAGGTGTTGCAAGTTAGAATACAAGAACAAGAAAGTTGTAGGTTCAAGAAATTTGAAACATGTCATGTTCAACCAATTGAGACTGTGGTTCGACCAATCGAGATGCATTTCTGTAGAATTTAATTAAAGCCCATTAGCCCATTAAGTGATTACAGTTTCAAATCTAATTCTCCTAGTATTTAAAGGAAACTCTAAAGCACGTTTTAAGGTGGTCTTTTAAAGAGAGAGAAGAGTGCTTCTTGTGCCTCCTATCGTAGATCTAGAGTTTCTGTACCCAAAACTTTCTAAAATCTTTTACCCGCAATATTCCTTGAAGAAACTCAAGATCCAGTGTTATAGAAGTTGCTGCCATCATTAGTCTTCAAATGTGCTAAAGATTTAAACCTTCAATGGTGGTCTTAGAGTAACAAACTAGAGAGTTTGTGTTGATGATATAAATCTTTAAATGGAGCTCTCAGAGTCACAAACAGGGGAGTTTGGGCACAACAAATTCAGATAGAAGAGTCCATGGATTTGAAGTTGCGTGTGGTCATGTGGGTAAATACTACAAGAAGTAGTATTAGATTTAGGGAAAAATCTATTGTAAAGCTTCCATTCTATATAGTCAATTTGTGCCTTGAAGATTGTTTAGATTAAATCATCATTTTACCTTGAAACTAGACGATTTTAATGGTTTTCATTGGTCATTATATTGCTTGTCTTATTTACTTTTCCGCACATAGTGATATGATTATTTGTGTTTAACCTAGATCTACATAACAAACCTAAGTAACAACTTGGTTGATTAATTAGGTTAAACAATCTGAATATACAGGGGTTTAAATGAACAAATATAATTTAATAATTTAGCCTAAATTTGGGAAGCTTATTTTTTATTTGTTAAATAGATAAATTTAAACAAGCATTTTCATACATTTTACATAATATTTTCATATAATGTACTCACGCAACATGCATATCAACATCCACTAATTTTAATTAATGTTCAAATATTGGCCTATAAATAAAAATTGTACTATGTTAATGCGAATGTTACATTAAGTTTAAATTTTTATATTAGTTTAGAATTATAGCATTTTTTTTCCAAATATAAGTATAATTTTTATATTATTGGAACTTGAGTTTTAAAGTAATCTTTTGAATATTTCTCACTTTTATTATTTTTTAGGGCTTATAACTCATCTTAAAAAAAAAAGGGGCTTATAACTCTTATTTCTAATGCCTATTTTGTTTATAGTTTTTAACCCAAAACTAAATATTTTAGCCCAAATAGAATAAAATTTCATACTTTATAACCTAAAAATTAAGAAAATAAAATAAAAATTTGAGCCTAAAACTGACAAAGTGACCTACAAAAAGAATCAATATAAGTCATAATTAATCCAAAAATTGACCAAATAGACTGAAGTGGACCAATTGGACACATGTAGATCAAGTGGACCGAATTGTATAGAACTGAACCAAATTGATTGAATTTTTTTTTTTTTTTTTTTGAGAGAGAGGGAGAGAGTTTCAACCATTAGATTATAGCTCTTTTTATCATCAAACCAAGACACCAATCAGTTTTTGGTGTAAGCGATAATTGAACCCCAAATCTCTTATACAGCCATCAGGACTTTACCAGTTGAGCAAACTGGATTCCACAAATTGAGTGAACTTGGCTGAAGTACTACGTTGATGTAACTCAAAAATAAGAGTGTAACAGTAACAAATGACATACTTTAACTTTTAGATATTATATAGATTCTAATGTTCGTTTGCATATTAAAACCGAT
>JAOWBE010161835.1:0-13267 GCA_028566155.1 Quercus phellos | reverse complement strand
TTTGAAGGAGAGACAGAGACTAAGAAATAAGTTTTTGTATCGGGTTTTGTTTAGGGGTTGAAGAGAGTAAATTTTACTGTGTTTGTTTTGAGTAAATTACGGTATTTAGGGTTTTTATTTTTTTTAATAGTTTTATTTTTTTAAATAATGCTGATGTAAAAAAATGTGAGAGTTTCAAAAGTTTCAGTTTTATATATATAGATTAACAATGCAGCTTTTTGAGGCATATTAAAAAGCGAAGCAGTTAAATTAACCTCATAGAATATCAATATACATGGATCATTTTCCTTTTTCTTTTGTATTATTCTTTTCTTTTGTACTGGACCCCTCCAGTACCGTTCAAACTTTTTCAATAATTTTTTTTTTTGTTGCTTAGCAAAGATGTGAGATTCGGTATGGCACTTTGATGCTGATATTTCTACAACAAATTCACAGGAAATGAATTGCTCTGCATAAAATAAAGTCCATCCCGCAGTCTGTCTTGTCAGTGCAGATCATTGCTGACCACTCAAATAGAAATAATGTATATTTGATACATTTTTCCTTTTCCTCAACCAATTTTCAACATCTTCTTTTTTTGTTTGGTAAACAATTTTCAACATCTTCGAAAAGCTACATTTAGTCACTCCCTCTCTCTCTCACTAAAGAAAGTGAAAATATAGAAAGCATGGAAGAAGAAGCAACAACGACAACAAGGTCGCTGCTTCTCAAACAAAAGCTTGATAACAGTGACCAATGGAGCAGTAGTGATCATGGTGGTGTGCAACTAAGTGAATCTTCACCAACCACCACATCTTTTGTTGTGCTTATTAGCACATTAGTGGCCGTTTGTGGATCATTCACCTTTGGAAATGCTGTAAGTACCGTACTAAGTACTATTACTATCCTCTTCTAGTTAAAGGTTTTGTTGGGTTGATGACAATTCGAGTTGGGGTCTCTTTTCTTTTGGTTTACGTACATTTGGTTTCTTTATGCAAGTTAATTTCAGGAACTAGGTAACTAATGTTCCTTCTTATTCGTTGGTGACATAGAGTCGCCATCAATCATTGTTGAAGCTTGGGTATTGTTTATTTATTTTATGGTTTTAATTTATGTCTCAAATGCTTTATTAGTGCGTATTTATGTGAGTTTAGGGATTTTACTTTCATGGATTATAGTTAGCATAACCAATAAAGTTTAGAAAAACAAAAATTTATACTTTCAAAGCAAGTTTGATTTTAATCCCTTAAAATTAAAAATATGAATTTGGTATATATATATTGATCAACATCGGGAATTTTTTTTTTTTGATGAAAAGAAATTACAAGCAAGGAGGAATCAAGGCCTCGTACCTGATAACTTTGAATTTATTCTTAAAATATTTTAAATGCGACAATTTAATATATCTATTAATTTTTTTGGTGGATGAGGCCAATATATATCATGCTAAATTATTGTTTTGCCACTAGTGAATTCTCTCTCTCTCATTTGACTAAATTATTAATTTAATCCTTCATCTATTGGGCAAAGTTCAATTTGGACCCTCAACTATTAATTTTTTTAATTTAATCTTTCAACATTTAAAATTAAGTCAAAATCATCCTTGATTCTTGGTCTGATGTCTCTATATAACTTTTTAACAGAAGTAATAGTTGAAAATGCCTTAATTTTGAAAATTGTACATTTCCCATGATAACCTTTTTATTAATGCTTCATTGTTGTTAAAGTTTAGACATAGAGAAGATCTATGGATCAAATTGAATTGATTTTGAAAGTAAATTGATTAAATTAACACAATTAATAGTTGATGGACCAGATTGAACTTTACCTAATAATTGGAGGACTAAATTAGTAATTTAACACACACTCTCTCTCTCTACTACAATCGTGGCCCACAACACACCCATGTCCACTAAAACGGACCCAACAACAAAGGATCCAAATTGTCTGTATTGCAGAGGCTTTCTTGGCCCATCAGAGTTGTAATTTTTGTTTAATTCAGGAAAAATGTCTAGTACTATAAAGATGAACTCATTTTTTGGTAAAGGAAATTCATTTTCTATTCAATAGTTATTGGTTTTTGGAGTTAGAATAATGGTTAAATGATTAAATTTACTATTTCTTAACCATCTTAGTATTTGAAAAAAAGTAATAATTTATCATGGTATTATAGCATATGTTCTTTCCCACTCAAACTAATGATTTATCATTTATGATTGTTTTGCAGGTGGGGTATTCGTCACCATCCGAATCCGGAATTGAGGATGACCTTGGCCTTACTTCGGTGGAGGTTAGATTTAACTAAAGTATTATTTAAAAATTTCATTACATTAATTAAACAATATTTAAATGGACAATTGCCTTTCGTCTTTATACACACTTACCTTGTGGTGGTCTGGAAAGCACGGATGCGGCTGGGAGGGTGCCGCACCTGAGTCCGACGTGACCCGACGCTAGATGCAGTGTCCGACGCAGTTGACCGAGTGTCGATGCTGCGTCTGAGTTTGTTGTTGTTGTTGTTGTTTTTTTTTTTTTTTCTTGGATTCGCGCCGAACTGGGCTGATTCGGCCAGAATCGGGCCGTATTGGCCAGCAACCGAAATGGCCAAAACGAACCGAAACGGTCAAAACAGGCCGAAATTGGCCTTGAATCTGGCCGGAACAACTGAAATTCTCATCTCAGAGTGTTTTTTGCCTTTTTCTTTCTTTGTTTTGTGAATCAAGGATAGTAATGTGTTTTTTTAATAATATTTTAATAGTAAAAATATATAGAAAATATAAATAAAAATATTTTTAATAATTTTTTAATCGCCGAGTCCCGCCGCACCCGTACTCTACTTTTTCAAAAATTGCCAAGTCCCGCACCCGCACCCGCACCCGAGTCCCAAAACGCACCCGTGCTTCATAGGTGGTGGTTCAATGAATTTATATCACACTAATAGATTTACCTAGCAAAAAAAAAAAGCAAAAAGAATATTTAAATAAAACTTCGCATCAAGGTAAAAAAAAAAAAAAAAAAAGTGTTTTTGAGTGATTGTATAAAAAATTAAAAATCTGAGGTTTGGGTCAGCTCTTCGTTTATCTTTACGACCTACGCCCATTGCAATTGTATGGCTTTTCTTGTCTTTCTTCTACTTCTTTGGTCCTCCATATTAGGCCGTAGAATGTATAGTAGTTAAAAAAAAAAATGTCATGCTTTCAAAACTATGGTTCACTCAAATGGCTGTCCATTTGTGTCTTTTTATTTATTTATTTATAACTTTGATGTACAACTTTTTAAAACTTCACATTTTTTAAGTATAAGTATATTTTAACATACTTTTAATAATAAGTTAAATAAGCTGATCCTTCTCAAAAAAAAAAAAAAAAAAAAAAAAAAAAAAGCTAAATAAGTTGATGCTAAGCGCACAAGTACACTTTGGATATAGCTGTTTTTTTCTTAAAAGCTTTTCGAAAATGGATGTTTGAAAAAGTTGTAGCTAGAAAAAAAAGTGAGGTTGTTCTAATAAAAAAAAAAAGAAAAAAAAAAGGTGAGGTTAAAAAACTATATATACTGTTCCAAAATTGGATGTATTTAATCTGGTGAAGTAAAACTGTAGTTATGAGGAATTTTATAAAGAGGTAATTTATAGTATACCTCTATTATTTATTTAGAGCAAGAATTAGATACAATATTTAGGTGATGTACTTTAGATTCTTCTTTTTAAGATTATGTCATATAGATTTTTTCTTATGGGATGGAAGTGTTTTTTTAGTTAAGTAGCAGTCACATGGTTGAATCTTAAAAGGGGAACTTAAGGAACAGCATCTAAAGTACTGTACCTAAGTTTTGTCCATTTATTTTTCTATATTGGTTAGAAATGATCCTACTACTACCCGAATCCCCTCCCTTCCTTCAACCCCTAGAGGTACTACTTGGACCATGATGTCTGGTGGAGGTGGACCAGTAGTACCTTTATTTTTTTAATACAATATTATATCGATTTACATAATTGTAAGGTAAGTCATGTGTTGATTAGTAAAACATATTATTACATTAATAAAAGTGATTTAGGCCCATAATTTTTTTTTTCTCCCTATTACATTCCTTGATTTATTATATACATTTTTCCTCATTTTCCTTTTCACATATGGTGCAGTATTCCCTTTTTGGTTCAATATTATCGATTGGAGCAATGTTAGGTGCAGTATTTAGTGGAAAATTTTCGGATATCATTGGTAGGAGAGGTGTAAGTTATTTCATGTTCTAAATAATTTTGTCACCCCTAAACTTTTAGTTTCACATTCTACCAACATTTTCAATTAATAAGTATTAGTTTATCCTGTAAAACAGGCAATGGGAGTTTCAGAAATATTATGCATCCTCGGGTGGCTCGCAATAGTATTTGCAAAGGTTTTTATTTTTATTTTTATTTATTTTTTTATGATAATTTCTTTTATTTAAATTTTCTTTTTGTTTGAAATATCCATCCAAATTGATTGTACTGGTATTACTATTTTTGTAGTACGAATCTAACTTTTATTGCACTCAAGGATTATTATATGGTTAATTTGGGGTTAATATATCTAGGTGAAAAGACACTTTTCCCCCTTTATAAATTTGGGTATTTCACAATCCCCACATAATCTTTAAAGTCGAGTAATTTACCCCCTTAAATATTGAAAATGAGCAAGTATTTCCTTTTGAATATGATACTTTTGTCAGTTTCTTTAAGACATTTTCCCCTCTCCCCGTGTGTATGTTAAAATACTTAGGGTATATTTGGTTGTGGAGTCAAAGGATCTGGGTGCCCCGGCCCATTTCAAATATTAAGCCCAAAAGCCCAGGCCGAGGAGGAAAACGTCCAAGGATGACTAAGGAAGGCCCAAAGCTATTAGGAGAAGTCGCCGAGGACCGTCATGTCCTTGGCAAACTGGTATCATGAAAAGAAAGGGCAATACACCATCCAACGCAGCCCTCCCCATTGTTCCCAAACGTAGGGACTAGCGTAGGGGGCAGCTATGGGAGCATGGTGAAAGGGCTATTGTAAAAGAGTCTGTCACCTCCGCATTAAATGCCTGCAGCTGGCAGTCTGGCCGCATTAATGAAGAAATGACCCTTGAACAGTGTCATCCTGTCTACTGCAACTCATAGCAAGTTGAGGGAAGTGCTGGATGGGACAGATACTCAAGTAGCGACCTGCACAATCAACAGATGGACGACCAAGATGAAGGGAGCAGAAGAATATATAACCAAAGAGATCTCACGAAGAGGGGGGATCGCAATTCGGAAGACACCTGAAAGCTTTAGTTATATAGTATTAGAGGAGGAGAAGAAGAACTCATCCTCGGACGAGGCTCGAGGACAGACTTTCACCCCTTCTCTATGACATTGACGATCCTGCTCCATAATGATCCTGCCCGACCGTTGACGAAGTCCTCGCAAAGGTCCAGTTCTTGAGCCCGCTTCTCTACCAAATTCATTGTATTGGGCCTGTTGGGTTTGGGTTCATTCACATCTACAGTGAAGGACCCCTCAAATCAGGACCCTACATTGGTAATTGCTTTTTCCCCCTATTTTCTGTTTTTAAAAACAATTTTATATTTTTGAAACTAAAAAATTTGTTTAACAACTCAAAGTGGACTGAAAACAAAAACTATTTTTAAAACTCAATTTGTAAAGGAAACTGAAAACATACAAAAGACTGTTTTTAGTTTCTACTTTTCAAAAGTCAATAAAAACACGCATTTAATTTAATAAATCTATCTCATTTAATGAGTTAGTATTAAAGTTCAAATCCTGGTAACAACATATTTTAGTATTTTTTATTTTTTTTCCAAAAAACTATCTTCTTAATTTCAACTAATCAAACATGTTTTTTATTTCAAAAATAAAAAAAAAATTATTTTTTCTTTATATTCCTTATATTCCCATTAACTTAGAAAACAAAAATGGTTACCAAAGATAACCTTAGTATTTAAAAAAAAAAAAAAAAAAAATCTTTCCTAGAATATTTCCTTGTCCTTGACCAATATCTTTTGACTATTGTGAGTAGGCTATCCTCTGCTGTATCTTTGATGCTATCTTTTGCTGGTGTCTTCTGACCAGCTGTGCTTTTCAGCTTTGGCTACTGGTGTCGAGGTCCTCTAATCACCATTTGTCATTGACTGTATACCACTGCCATTTGTCTTGAGTATGCCATTGCCTCTCCATAGTTCCTCTGCCAATCCTTTGGCCACTAATGCAGTTGTTCTCCAACCTCCATTTCTGGCCAACATTAATTATCTCGCATGTTCCATTCTATACTGTGTCTGGTTCATTCGATGTCCAGTTGGTCCTCTATGGTCACAATTTCCCTCATGATCTCTCATTTCAAATTCAAGATGTCTTCAAGCTTCCACCTTTGAGTTTAACTAAAGTTGTTAAAGATATATGTCCAGGCTATTGTATTAGTATTACATTGCTTATATTGCAAGCCTAACTTGTACTATACTTCAGCAGGTCATTTTATGATTAGCCTAGGTTTAATCTCTTTATATTTACCTCCAATGGGCTCATTATAATAAATTATTCAATATAGCAAAGATGTAGTTGCTCAAGGCTTTTTGCTCTGGACATAGGCTGCCAAGTCAAACCAAATTAATTTTTGTGTGTTTATGTTCTCTCTCTCTCTCTCTCTCTCTCTCTCATAATCCCAATATCGATTCTAAAACTTTTGTTTCACTTATGTTTGTCTCATTTTCCAGTATACATTCTTTCCCCAATTGAAGAATAGCTTTGGGTTTAACATTAGAAAACGTCATATTTTATTCTTTGTTTTTGTTTGAGCTTCAAGCTCAAATTCTAGATAAACGTCAAAACAGACCACAAAGTAGTATATTTTCAATAATTGTTATCCCTTTGGGTATAATTTTAATTACTTGAAGCTCCTCGATTCAGTTTACATGTTATCAGATTGTAAATGATTATATAAGGACCATATAATAAAAAGACTGAATTAAATAACAAAAGTGAAGGTTGGGTCAAGAACCATAGTGGAGAATAGATTGTTTAGGTGAAATCAAACACAATTGGATGAAATCATAACATCTCTAGCAAAAAGTGGAAAAAAAAATGTCATAACATAAAATGTGTGATTTTTAACAGGATGCTTGGTGGCTTGACCTTGGAAGATTTTTAGTGGGATGTGGAATTGGGGTTCTTTCTTATGTGGTAATTACAATTATAAGGTTTAAACTTCAAATTGATCACTTATCCATGTGATGAAGAATGGTAGTTGAAAATTCTTTTACAGGTTCCTGTTTATATTGCTGAAATTACACCCAAGAATGTTAGGGGAGCATTTACATCACTTAATCAGGTATGTTCTGATCGTAGATTTGAATTATTAGTCAGCCTCATCGTTTATGTGTATATTTGTATCCATTATACAGTTGATGATAGGTTGTGGCAAAGCTCTCACATTTATCATTGGTTCTCTTGTCAATTGGCGCACCTTGGCTCTAATAGGTTAGTCTTGTATAGTTGTTAATACAATCAAAACATAGCCCCATGAACTTGGCTTGTATGTGACATAATTTTCATTTTTCAGGAATCATTCCGTGTATAGTACATGTGTTTGGCCTATTTTTCATTCCTGAGTCTCCTAGATGGCTAGTGAGTCCTATTCAATATCTGTTAGAACGGTTTTTTTTTTTTTTTTAAATAATTGTTGGCTTATACATGGTGCACATTAATCTAGAAGGGAGAAAATATCTGGTTGTTTTTCTTTTTCCTTTACTTATTGAACCTTAAACACAAGCGATAACCGAATTTACCATTGCAATATTAGTTCAGGAATTAATGAAGCAATACTATTAATCACCATGTATGCTCATATGATAAGTGTCATTGTGTGCAGGCCAAACGTGGTCGCATAGAAGAGTTTGAAGCTGTTCTGCAATTCCTTAGGGGAAAAAATGCTGATATTTCTCAAGAGGCAGCTGATATCATAGTAATATATATGCGCTGTGCAAACACACACACACACACACACACATATATATATATATATTGTTTGTTTGTTCAAATTTCATGGAGTAACCAACTTTGATAACAAGTGATGCAAAGGGCTTTCTTCGTGTTTTAGGAATATACTGAAAAACTTCGATTAGACTCTGAAGATGGAGTTCTATACCTATTCCAGGAAAAATATACTTATTCTATAATAGTAAGCATTATAAATTATTCTTATGTGTCGCCTGTTTTCTTCAATTTCTTTTGTGGTGTCTAGAAAATTTGAAATCATTCTAGGTTGCAGTTGGGCTGATGGTATTCCAACAATTTGGAGGACTTAATGGGTTTATATCTTATACAAGTGCAATATTTGAGTCAGCAGGTAATTAATGTGATATTATAATTTGTTACAGTTAATTGAAAGTAACATATCTCAGAAAAATGAAGACATAATGGTTGTATGACAGGTTTTTCAAGTAAGATTGGGACTATAGCTGCAGCGGTTGTTCAGGTTTGGTGTAATTCTTTATATATGTGGTTTATAACTTTCAACTTTTCTAAAATTGAATAATCATTCCTCTGCAGATTCTAATGACAACTTTAGGAGTACTCTTGATAGATAAGTGTGGAAGATGGCCGCTTCTAATGGTCAGAGCTGAGCAGAATTCAATTTATGCTTGCAGTTAATTGACAATCCAATACTAAATTCTACAAATTCCTGCAGATATCTGCGACTGGAATATGCTTAGGTTGTGTCCTCACTGGATTCGCATTCTTCTTGCAGGTTATTTTTTAAGCAGACTTGTTAAACCTCTATAATATGTTTAATTCTTTTAAAGTACAATTGTATCCTAAAAAATTGAAAATGCCATAAGCAGGATCTTCAAAGCGGGAAGGAGCTCATTTCCATTTTGGCACTTCTTGGTGTGTTGGTAATGCAAACCAACCATGTGGCAACTTTTCCATTTTTTTTGTTTTTTGGTTGAAATACCAAAAGCAAGGTTTTAATACTCTTCCCCTTAATATATATATATATATACACACACTTTTAAATCTAACATGGGAATTTATGCATTAGTTTTTCTATTACATTAATCAAGTTGTAGTTGATCTTGATTAGTCTGTTTTTCACTTCTCATTAACATCAAAAGGTTTGGCTTACCTCAAGTACTTTTTAATTGGAGGTATCTTTTATTTTAAATACACAATAACAAGTGGTAGTGGATTTTAATCTCCATATTTTATTTAGTTAGTGGGTGATGTGGCAGTTTCTAATTAAAACAAAAGGATATTTCAACTGAAAAAGTACTGGAGGAAAGCCAAACCCAACACGAAAAATCCATTTTTCTTCCTTTTACCTAAGCATTTAATTAAATAGCAATGCTAAACCAATCTTACTTCTCGAAACTCAAAAGTAGACCAATGAAACACATAAATCAATGTTTGATTTATCTTTCCCCTGTCTTGCACAGTTGCACGTAGAACATTCACTATGGATCACAAAGTATTGGCTCAAGAGTAGGTCACAATGAGAACTTGAGTTAATGAGCACAAGTTTTTCAAGTGTTCCTTGTATAGTTGTGTATAAAAGTGTATTGATTATATGATACTGTAATTAGGTATACTTGGGTTCTTTTGAGCTAGGCATGGGAGGCATACCATGGGTTATTATGTCTGAGGTATGACCACCTTTTTTAAGCCTCATTTTTCTGCTCCATAACTATTACAAATTTAAGCGAGAGTGTGACATTACAGCATGACATTGGCTTGAAATTTAATAATTGGGCTTTTCAGATATTTCCTATAAATATAAAGGGTTCAGCTGGAAGCCTTGTGGCATTGGTGAGCTGGATTGGTTCTTGGGTTGTTTCTTACACTTTCAACTATTTATTTGATTGGAGCTCAGCAGGTGATGCCTCTCATTAGTCTTCCTTCGCATTTTTTTTTTTGATTTCAGCTAGACCATACAGCATGAATTAAATTTTTTGTTTTTATAATTAATTTTATGATATTTTTGGGAAAATCATTTCAGGGACATTCTTCATATTTGCAGTCATATGTGGTATGGGAATTTTATTCATTGCTAAGCTGGTGCCAGAGACTAAGGGGCGTACACTAGAAGAAATCCAAGCATCACTTACTGGTACCCCGCAATAAGAAATGTTTTGTGATATATGACATTAATCATCAATGGATCTAATCACTATTTGGTGGGTAAGAAAATGTAATCATATAAGTCAATGACTTTTAGGTCAATTGTCATTTCTTAGTGTTTCTAGCAAAGACATCCTTGATTTTATTTATGAGGAAAATCTATTGGCTTTTAACTTATAGCACCCCAAACTCGCAATGTACTAAATGTGGGACAATTTACCATCCATAAAATTTTCAAAAAAAATTGTTAAAGTCTAGCCTATGATGAAAGGAATTATAAAGGATTTCTTATGGTTTTGGAATTCCTGTTGTTATTTTAAGACGTAATCTATATAATAATATCTTGAAGCGTATCATTTATTGTTGCTACGCTTTTATTGAGCAACATTAGTGTAGCATTTCAATTCACTTTGGTCCATTTTAATTGTAAAATTTATTAGTAAATAGCTAAATGAGTTAATTTAATATTTTGTCCAAATCTATCAGCGTAGCATTTTGGTCCATTTTGATCCCGTTAGGTCCATTTAGTCCACTTCGATTCATTTGGTCCCTTTTGGTCCATTTCGGTCGACTTTGTTTCATATAGGCCAATTCGGTCTACTTTGGTCCATTTCGGTCTGGTTTGGTCTACTCGGTCTATTTCCATCCACCTTAGTCTAATTCTGTCCTTTTTGGTCCACTTCGATTCATTTAGTACATTTCAATTGTAAAATCTATTAGTATATAACTAAATGAGTTATTTTAATTATTTTGTCTAAATCTATTAGTACATGACATTATTTAAGCATTTTTTTCAATAAATTAATATTAATCAAACAATTGAATGTTTTCATTAAATTTTTTAATAGTAAAAAGAGCATTTAAATAATGGACTAAACTGATAATAATTTTAAGATGAAGAACTAATTTGAAAATTATAGTCAAAATTAAAGGACTAAATTTAAACCATTTTAATAAAATTGAAATATTATACTCAATTGTGTCAATTGTAATTATTTAATAAATATTGAACTTAAATAGTTGAATGAAAATCTAATTTTTTATTAAATTTGACAAAATAACCTTAAGTTGACAAAAAGGAAAAATTAGGTGGGTAGTTTTGAAGGTGGATATGTCCAAAGCCTATGGGTTAGAATTTTATATTGGGAGTTTAAAAAAATATGTGGCTTAGTGATCATTGGAGGCAATTAATCTCACAGTATACTTCCACACACACATACCCTTTTAGTTAATAAAACGACAACTTTTCCCTTTCATAGCTTAGCTATTCATCCAATGCCCTGTCTATAAACTTAATGCTAAGGGAGTCAATACCGTGTCGGAGGTTGTATCGGTTTGGCCAGCGGTACGATATATTTCGGATACCGGTCAATACCGGTGTACCGTTTCGGGTTTACCACTATTTTTTATATTTATCAATATATATATATATATATATGTATGTATGTATGTGTGGGGGGCCAAGGCTTAAGCTTCTGTGTTGGGCTTAAAGCCCAATATACTAGTAAGAGTACGTCCGAGGAGGAAGAAATGTTTAGGAAAACCCCATGGTAGTTGGACGAATAGAGAAATGTTCAAAGACATTTTTCCGAGAGGTTCATCCTCCTCGGACCTGACGAATGTCAGTAAAGTGAACTTCGTCTTATCTTGGGTAACCTTCCAGGAAGTCCCAACAATGAAGATAGACTTCAGATGTACAGGGAAGGGATAAGAACACGGAAATATCTAAGGGAAAAACTGCTACCACCGCATTAAATGCACTACAGCAGCTTTCCTGGCCGCATTAATGTGGAGAAGACCTCTGAACAGTACTTTCAACTACTACCGCCCACAGAAAACTAGAAAAGTCTGCTCAACAGGATATATACTTGAGTACAAGGTTGGATGATGGACAAGTGGACGATGGAAATGGATCGGAGAGGACTATATAATGGGAAAAACCTCCATAAGAAGGGGATCGAAAAAATACAAAGAAGAAGGATTGGGCAAGATTCACTGTTGCACTAGGAAGAACATACTATCTGAAATAGTAAATTCACCCAAAACTTACTCCTCGGATTTAAGCTTAACCTTTGATTATATGTTCTATCCTCCTCAGATAGGCTCAGAATCCCAATTAACTGTTATAAAACCCATCACAAGCCCAATTCTTTCACCCACTCTCTTACAAATTTATTGTATTGGGCTTATTGGGCCTATATCCTATTCCATTTGGGTTTGGGCTGCAAATTGAGACCCTACAATTGGCGCCGTCTGTGGGAAGAATTAACGCTTGTAAGGTTTATAACAATTATGGTGGGTTTAGGACCACACCAGACCAATCCACCCCATGCAGAATCAGTTAACGTTCATCAGCAAGGCGAGTTCTATAACCTTGAGCACGGAAATCATATGGATAACCAGCAGGAGGGCAGCTCACAGACGCTCCATGTTGGTGGAAGTGGCTATCAACGAAAGAGTCATTTGGTACATGAGCAAGCTGATGAAAAGGATTTGCAACGAGAAATTGATGATCTAAAAAGGAAACTTCGTCGTGCACAACGAAAATAGACCCCTTCTAGCTCTGATGTTTCTTCCAATGATAATGGAGATGCCAGTTACAGAGAACGCTCAGAAACCCCACCTAGTAAATCTTATTCCTATGAGGAGGAACGTTCTTGCAAGAGGAGGTGAAGGAGTCCATCTGGGAGGGGGGTAGGAACTAATGTCATGAAGAAGGCTCTGAGCCAAATTTCTAAGTCCTCCTTTACTCGGGGAATAGAAAAGGCAAAGCTCCCTAGACGTTTCCATCAACCCACGTTCACCATATATAATGGACGTACCGATCCTGTGGAGCATGTAAGCCAGTTCAAACAGAAGATGGCGGTCCATTCTCAGAATAAACCCTTGCTATGCAGAGTATTTCCGTCCAGCTTTGGACCTATGCCGATGAGGTGGTTTGATGGGTTAAGAACGAATTCCATCAGTTCTTTCAAGAAACTTACCCAATCATTCTGTTCTCGATTTATTACGTGCAGTAGGGTCCATCAGCCTTTGGATTCTCTGCTGTCTATGACAATGAGGGAAGGGGAATCTGTGAAGGCATATGCTGAAAGGTATTGGGAGATGTTCAACGAGATTGATGGTGACTTTGATGAAGTAGCTATTAGAACTTTCAAGG
>JAOWBE010161828.1:0-13268 GCA_028566155.1 Quercus phellos | reverse complement strand
AGCATAGCCTCATTGAATCTCACCAAATCTTTGAACCCCATACCCCCCTCCTCTTTCGGTTTACATAAAACCTCCCAACTCTTACAATGAATTTTTCTTTGACTACCATGTTCACCCCACCAAAATTTTATAATTTGCATTTCAATCTCCTTGCACAAACCCACCGGCAACTTGAAACAACTCATTGCAAATGTGGGGATAGCTTGCACCATCGCCTTGAGCAAGATCTCTCTCCCCGCTTGAGATAGGAGCTTTTCCTTCCAACCTTGAAGCTTTGCCCACACCCTCTCTTTGATATAAATGAGACTTGCCCTCTTATTTCTACCAACCACAGCGGGCAAACCAAGGTATTTTTCATATTCCTTGATTTCTGGAACTCCTAGGAAACTTATAATGTCTCTCTTCGTTTCTTCAGGCACTGCTTTGCTAAAGAAAAGGGTTGTCTTCTCTCGGTTTATTTGTTGACCGGATGCCCCTTCATATAGCGATAGGATGTGTTGAATGGCTTGCAACTCCTCCATCCTTGCTCGGCAAAACAACAAAGTATCATCTGCAAAAAATAGGTTAGTAATTTTTGGGCCATTTTTACATAAGGAGAAACCCCGAATAACATTATCCCTTGCAGCATGTTGGATCAATCTATTCAACCCCTCGAGCACAACAAAAAAAGGTATGGTGATAATGGTCCCCCTGATGAATTCCCCTAGTTGAAAAGATTTCGCCTTTGGGTTCCCCATTAACTAAGATTGAATAAGACACCGTGCTGATACATTCATAAATGAGATTCACCCAAGCATCACAAAAACCCAATTTTTTCATAATTTCAATAAAAAATCTCCACTCCACTCTATCATATGCTTTACTTATGTCTAACTTTAAGGTCATGAAATTTGCTTTCTTTGACTTCTGTGTCTTCATATGATGTAACAGCTTAAAGGCCACCAAAATATTATTTGAAATAGCCTTATTTGATTGGAATGCACTTTGTGACTCAGAGATCAGATGTGGCAGGACTTTTTTAAGTCTATTTGCAATAACCTTTGAAGCTAATTTATATATAACATTGCAAAGGGATATGGGACGAAATTCAGAAACAACAGTAGGGCTTTTTACTTTGGGGATTAAAGTAATGAAAGTGTGATTAATAGATGGAGGAATAAAACCTGAGTTTAGGCAATTTAGGATAGCTGCTGAGATCATCTCCAATAGAATTCCAGAACTTTTGATAAAACAAAGGGGGTAAGCCATCAGGTCCTGGTACCTTTAGTAGTTCCATCTGTTGTAGTGCCTCATCAATTTCAGCCCTAACATATTCAGCAACTAGCATGGCATTTTGTTCCTCTATGATGGTAGAAGGAACTACCCTTAGAACTTCCTCCATGTTTGTTGGCGAGGCCGTTGTAAATAATTGGTGGTAGTAATCAACCAAAATATTTGAAATCTCCTCTTCATTGGTGCATACCACCCCTGCTTCATTTTTCAACTCCTCAATCCTATTCCTCTTATATCTATGAGATGCCCAATTGTGAAAAAATTTTGTGTTCTGGTCCCCATCCTTAAGCCACAAAGCTCTAGATCTTTGCTTCCACATCTTTTCCTCCTTGATTAATAACCCATTTATGTCCCACTTCAACTGTTTAACTGCATCCATTGTCCCACCTCTAATGGCCCCTTGTTCCGCTTGCCTCAATTGTTGTTTTTTTTGCCTTCAAGGACCGAGTAATACTCCCAAAGGACACACGGCTCCACTGCTTCAATTTTTCTTGACACTCCTTTATTTTTCCCTCCACTTGAACAATCGGGTTACTTGAAAAATGTCTTCTCCAAGCCAAATCCACAACTTCACTACAACTTGTATCCTCAAGCCACATTTGCTCAAACCTCCATGGTCTTCGTTGCTTTATCTGAATTCCTTTTAGCCTAATATTCAAGGGCTTATGGTCAGAGGACCCACATTCCAAATGTAACACCTTTGTTGTCGGAAACATATCTAGCCAGTCTGTTGTAGCAACTGCACGATCAAGTCTTTCCCAAATAGTGGTACCGTTTCCTGTCCCCCTATATGATGTGTACTTCCCTCCCACAAAACCTAAATCTTTAAACTCACATTCATCAAGCACATCCTTAAAAGCTTCCATTTGGCTTCTTGGTCTGAACCTGCCTCCCAACTTTTCATCCATTCTCGTGATTTCATTAAAATCTCCCACACACAACTAAGGGAGAGTGTACTTATTTCTTAATCTTCTTAGCTTTGCCTAGGATTCATGTCGGTTTTTTGTGTCTGGCTCTCCATAAAAGCCGGTAAATCTCCATTCATCTTCCTTCCCCTTATTCACTATTCCGTCCATATGGTTAGGGGAATAGGTATCAATAGAGAAATCACACTCCTTCTTCCATAAGATAGCCACCCCACCTCCTTTGCCTACTCTTGAGACTTCAATCAAACCATCAAATTTAAGCCGTACCTTTATTTCCTCCAGCCTAGCTTTGTCAAGCCATGTTTCGACTAGGAACACGACTAGGGGATCTTGTGCCCGGATCAAATCTCCAAGCTCTTGCTCTGTCTGTGGGTTCCCAGGCCCACGACAGTTCCAACATAGGATATTCATGGCTCTTGGCGGGACTGATTTTCAGCCCTCGCCACTTCAATTGTTGGTTCTTGATCATCCCAAGAAACCTGTATTTTCTTCCTAGGTAACTCGGATTCAAAGAATTTAGCACCTGAGCGCTTCAAAGATTTCAAAGGACTAGCTATACTGGTAGTACTTGCTTCTTTTCTCTCTATTCTTTTCCACATGGGGCTGCTGCTTGCCAATGGCATTTGTGTTTTACCTAGCATGTGAGTCACTTGCACTCTAGGGTTTCCTACACCCTTGTGCACGTGGTTATAATTTTCATTAAATTGCTCACATGCCTCCAATCCACGTCTGGAAAGAGTTTGCTCATCTCCACAATTTTCGGTTTCATTCTCCAAGTCAACAACTGATTCCGCATTTACTGCACCTCTGCTGCCTGAGTCCTTCTTCAATTCAAATTTCATTAACTCCAAATCAATTTCCTTTATTTTCTTCTCAAAAGAATCACCTTGATTCTCGGCACCCTTTTCCATCTGTACCGGTTCCAGATTTTCATCCGTTGTACCCTTTTGTTTTGTAACTTCCATAACATCTTCCTCTCTAATTATTGGATCATTAATTACACCAGACCTGTCTTCCATCGAACCGCCTCCCTCTGTCACCTTCTCCACTGTCGTGTTGCTATTCTTCCTCCGATTTCCTCTATTCTCAATTTCATTTTTTCTCACTTCATAGTAACCCAACACCACTACTAGCGAGTTGTTGAATATCGGTAATGGAGATGCTCGTATCCAGGAGCCATACTCTTGATCCTGTTTGGTTAGAGTGCCATTACTTTGTATCCACCGATCACAGTCCCTGTCAAAATTATCCAATCGTCCACACCAATAGCATACATTCAGAAGGCGCTCATATTTAAAAGATGCCCATCCCTTCGACCTATCTTCAAGTGTAAAGACTCGTCCCCTGCAGAGAGGAAGGGTTGTGTTAACTGTAACTCTAATCTGCATTACGTTGCCTCGGTCTACCTCCGCTAAGGTTGGCTCCGTACTGACTTTCCCTGTTGCTTCACAGAGCTTCTCAGCTACTTCTCGACTTAAATAATTGGTTGGAATGTCATGCACTTGCGCCCACAATGTTACATGTTCGAAAACTAAATCCTGAACTAGAATGCTATAATCATACCGCTTGATCATCACCAAGTGCTTATCAAAGCTCCACGGTTCCCCCTCCAAAATTTTCTCTACCTCTTCCTCATTATCAAAGATGAATAAAATGGTATGGTTTCCCACGTTATGCACCTTAAACCCATTCTTTGATTGCCAAATTGGGTTAAAAGTCCGTATAACAGCTTCTGTGTTCAAAGCTCGTTTGGTCAAAAATTTTGCAACTATGGTGATGTTCTTCGATCTCTCAGTCACGTTCAATTTCACTTCACCGCCTTCTCTATCATCTAATGACATGTTTCCCCATTTCTTGACTAGTGTTTCCATTTTCCCCTTACCGTTCAGTGTTTCTCAATTCCCTGAAGAAAAAACCCACAAGCCTCCAAGTAACAGTGTTACTGAAGGGACACACTTTCCTCACTCAAAGGATATGACAATTCTACAGTATCAAGAGTTTAGAGGCAAGTCTACACTTGTGATACAGAGAAATTATATTTAATTTCATGCACAAAAGTTTAGTATGTTTTTCTACATCATTTTATGTCTAACATCATTAGACCAATTGTACAATTAATTGTTCCCAAATTCTTATAGTAACTGTACGGCATAGGATCCCCAGGCCCATCTGGGCCTTGAACTTCAACCTTACAGTGTGGCCTATGGGCCCAATTCCTTTGTCCAAAGTTGGGCCCTAGGCCTGCTGAAGCCATAGGCCCAAGCCTCATACCTCTACGCTCAATTCAAAGCCCATTAGGCATGCAATTTTACTCTGTACATCTCATGGTTCATTACTAGAGACTTGCCCAGCCAACGCATCTATGTTGGGAACGTTAATGCTCGGGGATGCTATATCTCGGCTGCCTGGTACTGCCTTAGGGAATATCATTGCCAAACGTCCCTCTTAGGGTGGGAACCAATTCCAAAGCCACTACTCTTACTCCCAACTAAACACCCACTTCAAAGCAATGGAATTGGACCCCCTTGTCCACTAATAATCTTGAGTAATCATAACCCCTCCACTAATCTTGAGCTATAAATAAGAGACGAGAATGGGGAATTGCGGTGGATGAATGATTCTAGAAAGAACATAGAGTAAAGAGCACAAGGAGAGCAACAAGAGAGAAAGGGGAGGAATCTGTAGAAGTAGAGTGTTCTGTTAGGTCTCTAAACTAAGAACTACCCAAGTTAAGAAATCCAAAGCCAACATCACAAATAGATTGTGAGCCTAAGTGGGAACCAGCCTATCAGCCTCATTTTTGGCGCGCATAATTGGCGTCATCTATGAGAATCTCCTACAAAGCTATAGTTCAACCGAGACTCACGCCCGGGAAATGTCTGAAAGACGTTCAGGGAGTTATGCTAAAAATGCCTCTAGGGAGTCTTCTCGAGGATCTACCTAGCGAGAGCAGAGGCACAAAAGGCGTGAAGATAGGAATTATGAGCAAGAGGAAGAACAATCCGACCTCAGGGAAGGGTCGTATCAAACATATTGGACAATGTCGAGAGCTTCAGGGCACGGACAATTTGACAAGCGAGATGAAGAACTTGAGCGGTTGTGCAGGCTGTGAGAGATTTGGAGTTGGAAGCAAGAGACCGAGACAACAGAGAAGAAGGATTTGCTAGTGGGGGAGGTCGTTACAGAGCTGGGACACATCATTCCGATCCCTATCGACACCGGGAACGTTCACATTCACGGGAGTACGCAGATTAAGACTCGGTATTTCTGGAAGAGCGACGGCCCAAGAATGCCACCATGGATGCTATGAGCCGAGCCTTACGTAGAGCTACCCGATCGCCATTTTCAGATGACATTGAACGGGCCCCAATGCTATGCAGATTTACATGCCCACCATTCAACTCTTATGATGGGAAGACAAACCCGATAGAGCACGTCAGCCACTATATCTAAATGATGTCCTTGCACACTCACAATGACGCGTTGATGTGTATGGTATTTCCTTCAAGCCTCGGGCCTACTGCTTTGAGATGGTTTGATGGGTTATGGAAGGGTTCCATTCACAGTTTCGTCGAGTTGATCCAAGAGTTTGGTATCCGATTTGTAACTTGTAGTCAGGTCCTGTAACCAGTAGACACATTACTATCCATGAAGATGAGAGTAGGGGAAACCCTTTACAGCTATGCCAGTTGATATTGGGAACTCTACAATGAAATTGGTGGGGGTAATGAGAAAATTGCTACGAGCACCTTTAGAATGGGGTTGCCTGAGGACTCTGAACTGCGTGAGTCGTTGATGAGGAAGCCTCTTGAGGATATGAGGCAACTTATAAGGCGCATTGAGGAGTACAAATGCTTAGAGGATGATCGGTTGCAAAGTAAAGGAAAAGCTCTGGTGATGAGTCGTCCTTGGCAGGACGGCTTTCAGTCAAGGCCTTAAAGCGATTTAAGGATTAAAGAACCAGAAGCGCAAATGGGGGAAGTAAATGTAACGTTCAAGGAGCTGGTGCACAGGATCGTAGATCGAATTAAGAACGAGCCATACTTCCAGTGGCCGAAGAAGATGGGGGGTGACCCGTCCACGAGGAACCAAAACTTGTATTGTACTTACCACAGAGATAAGGGGCACACCACCAAGTAGTGTCGTGTGTTAAAAAATATCTTGGGCAGCTAGTGAAAGTGGGGCATTTGAAGGAGTTTATGGTGGATTTAGGGAACCGAGGTGCCAGGCAAGGTGCACAACAGAGGGGGAATCCTCTCCCACCCCCATTAGGAGTGATCGAGGTCATCCACACTGCCTCGAGGGCTGCTGCTATGACTAGGAGGAAAGGTGTGTTAGCTATAGTGCCAGTAGAAGATTGCTCGGACCAGCAATCGTTCGAGAAGAAGATTAAGTTCACACGAGAGCCCATTGCTTTCAACGATGATGACTTGGAAGGAACAATTCAGCTGCACAATGATGCGTTGGTGACGACGGCAAGAATAAATGGTTTCATAGTGAAGAGTGTGATGGTAGACCAAGGGAGTAAGGCCGACGTGATGTATCCGAACCTGTTCAAAGGGCTCGAATTGAAGAATGAAGACCTCTCCAAATACAATATGCCTTTGGTCGGGTTTGATGGCCAAGTGGTGATTCCCAAGGGGCAAATTTCCCTTCTCGTGAATATGGAAGGAAAGGAAGTAGTAGTAGCATTTATAGTGGTCGACTCGTTCTCTCCTTATATGGCAATCTTGGGAAGGCCATGGATCAATGCGATGGGGGCAGTCCCATCCACCCTGCACGTGAATGTTAAGTTTTGTACCAAGCAGGGCGTTGCTGTAATGAAGGGAAGCCAGCAAATGGCCAGACAGTGTTTAGTGGCAGCGGTTGATTGGAAGCACAAACAGGCCAAGCAAAAGGAAACATCTAAGGAGGTCCCCTTATAGCAATTACAGGAGCCCTAAGAGGGAATGGGGGCTAGTTGTGTTGAGGAATTAGTTAGAGTAAGAATATTGCCGGATGTTGATAGGTATTTTCAAGTAGGGGCAAGTATGGGAGATAAGGATAGGGTGGAGATATTACTATTTCTTATGTAGAATATAGATGTGTTTGCTTAGAGTGCCCGAGGTGGATCTTAAATTATAGTTCACAAGCTTAATGTAGACCCAGTATGCCCTCCCAAAAAAAAGAAGCAGAGGAGATCGGCTAAGGAGAACATCGAAGCTGTCAGGCAAGAGGTTAAGAAATTGAAGGAAGCTAGGGCAATACGGGAGATATTCTTTCCAGAGTGGCTTGTGAATATCATGGTGGTCAAAAAGAAGAATGGCAAGTGGAGGGTTTGCGTCGACTTCACTAACCTAAACCGAGTATGCCCTAAGGATTTGTTTCCCATGTTGAAGATTGATCAGCTGGTAGATGCCACCTATGGACACTCGAGAATAAGCTTTCTAGATGCTTTTCAGGGTTATCACCAAATCGCCCTAACTGCCGAAGACCAGGAGAAGACAACGTTTATTTCCCCTGACGTGAACTATCATTATACCGTAATGCCATTTAGGTTAAAGAATGCTGGGGGCCACATATCAGCGTATGGTGACAAGAATGTTCAGAGACAAGATTGGGCGAACTGTTGAGGTATACATTGATGATATGGTGGTAAAAAGTAAACAAGAAATGCAACATGTTGATGATCTCAAGGAGGTGTTTGAAGTACTCCGGAGACATAAGCTGCGCCTCAATGCTGATAAGTGTGTTATCAAAATGGGGGCTAACAAGTTCCTAGGGTATTTAATCACCAACTGAGAAATAGAAGTTAACCTCGATCAGATCGTAGTAGTAAAACGCCTTAAACCACCAAGCAACTCAATGGAAGTTCAAATACTAACCGATATGTTAGCTGCCCTTAACTGGTTTATTTCCAAATTTGATGATCGATGTCGTCCGTTCTTCCAACTTCTAAAGAAATGGAAGGGATTTCAATGGGATGAGGAGTGTGAAAGGGCTTTGCAGGATTTGAAAAAGTATTTAACGCGGGCCCTTATGCTGACGGCCCCAGAGCTTAGAGAAGATTTATACATGTACCTCTCGGTGTCCGAACATGCTGTGAGTGCCGTACTGTTGAGAGACTAGGGTGTGCAACAGCCTATATACTATATCAGCAAAACCTTGGTTGACATTGAGACGAGGTATCTACCTTTAGAGAAGTTGGTGTTGGCGTTAGTTCATGCCATAAGGAAGTTACCCTACTACTTCTAGGCTCATACCGTTTACATACTGACCGAGTATCCTCTACAGTCATTACTGAAGAGATCCGATTTCACGGGATGAATAGCTAAATGGGGGACTCAACTGGGCTTCTTTGATATTCAGTACAGGGCTAGAAGCTTGGTAAAAGGGTCAAATACTCGCTGATTTTGTTGTAGAGTTTTCCCTGAGGATGGGGGTTGAGATGATTTGCTCCGTGGAGGTGGTCCCATGGAAGGTGTTCATGGACAATGCATCCAGCGCATCAGGAGCCAGGGCTGGAATCATTGTTATCACATCGAAAGGAATAAAACTAAAGCATTCCTTTAGACTGGGCTTTAAGGCCTTTAATAGTGAAGCCGAATATGAAGTCTTGCATGCCAAATTAAGAATTGTTTCCGATCTAGGTGCCAAGGAGGTGGAAATTTTCCCGGACTCCCAATTGGTAGTCCATCAGGTGCAGGGAAGCTTTGAGGCCAAAGACCCCCGGATGATGGAGTATTTACAGTTAGTGAAACAAACTGTGAACTATTTTTAGAAAGTTAGAGTGATTTAGGTAACCCGAGGGCAGAACCGGCATACTGATTCCTTGGCCACCCTAGTGTCATCATTAGTCGAGGAAATTCCTCGACTAATAAAGGTGGAAGTGGTAACAGAACCGAGCATCAATGTAGTGTTTAATGTTTCGATGGTAAGAACGATTAGATTGTGTTGGATGGACCCAATTATTGATTTTCTAGTCGAATACCAAGTGCTAAGATATGAAAAAGAAGCGGAAAAAGTACACTGGACAGTAGCTCGATATTGGCTGTCAACTGATCGGAAGCTGTATCAAAGATCTTTTGACGGGCCTTACCTATAATGCTTACACCCTAGCAGGGTTGAAGAACTCTTGGCTGGGCTGTATAAGGGAGTGTGTGGCAGTCACGTGGGAGGATGTTCGTTAGCCCACCGAGTAATGACTTAGGGATTTTTGTGGCTGCAAATGCAAAGGGATGCTACTGAGTATGTGCGGAAATGTGAGCAGTGTCAAAAGCACGCCCCAATGATCCACCAACCAACAGGAAGCTTAAACCCCATTATTAGACCTTGGCCCTTTGCGCAGTAGGGGCTGGATATCGTTGTCCATTTCCTCAAGCTACGGGAAACTGAAGATTTATCCTAGTAGCTCTGGATTATTTCCCTAAGTGGGTGGAGGTGAAGGCGTTGGCAAACATTTGGGAAGTGGATGTTAAGAAGTTTGTAGGGAGGAACATAGTGACGAGGTTCGGGGTCCCAGAGTCACTAGTGTTGAACAATGGGTTACAGTTCGACAGCAGAGCTTTCCGTGAGTATTGTAGTGATCTCGGCATCGTAAACCGGTATTCCACCCCAGCATATCCGCAAAGCAATAGCCAAGTCGAGGCTACCAATAAAGCTATTGTGAATGGGTTAAAAAGGAGGTTAAAGGTTCTAAGGGCAGGTGGGCAGAGGAGTTGCCTAAAGTTCTATGGGCAAATTGAACAACCCCGAGGAGGTCCACGAGGGAAACCCCTTTTTCTCTAACATATGGAGCGGAAGCAGTTATACTGGCAAAGATAAACCTGTGCAGTGCCCAGGTTACAGGATTCAACCCCGCCCAGAATTCTGAGTTATTGTTAAAACAATTGAACTTGTTGGAGGAGCGCTGGGAATCAACGACTATTCGGCTGGCAGAGTATCAATAGAAACTTGCTCGGAGGTACAACAGAGACTTGAGGAAAAGGTAGTTTGGAGTGGGGGACCCAGTACTCCGCAAGGTGGGGGGGAATACACGAGATATTAATGCAGAGAAGCTAGCGCTAACTTGGGAGGGGCCATATAGAGTCACCGCCATTGCGGGCGCAGGGGCATACTATTTGGATGATTTAGAAGAAAAGCCGCTACCCCAGCCATGGAATGCCCACAATTTGAAGAAGTTCTATCATTGATCATTTGTACACCGAGGTACAAATTAGATGTAATCCTATATGTACATTTTATTAATTAATATGAAGATGCTGTTTATCCATACAGGTGCATTTAATTCCATCATTATTAACTCATTAACCCCGGCTCGCAAATATGAGGAAAGTTTGAAAGACTAAGGCAAATTATTCTATTCTATGGACAGAAACCTGTCCCCAGTCCGATCATCGCCATCGGGCAGGTGGAATCCTTACATCAAAAATATCCTAAGGATAAAAACCTGTTTCCAACCCAATTATCATCACTAGGCAGGTGGAAACCTTACATCAGAAATATCCTAAGAACAAAAACCTATTCTCAATTCGATCTTCATCACCGGGCAGGTGGAAACCTTAAGTTAAATTATCCAAGGACAGAAATCTGTCCCCGGTTCGATTTTCATCACCAGGCAGATGGAAACCTTGCACTAGATGTATTCAAGGATAGAAACCAGACCTCGGTTCAATTTACATCATCGGGTAGGGGAAAGCTAAATGTTTCTAACAAGGCTCTTTTGCAATTCCCTTTACACGGTTCCTCACAATGGAAGACTCCGTACCCGGTGAACTTTGTACTCGGTTCGGCCTAATTATCTAGTCTCTGTTTTTTCTAAATTGGGCAAAGCATGACAATTACAACTTGCAAAGAGTTATTCTTCCAACGTAGGAAATT
Organism: Quercus phellos; assembly: GCA_028566155.1. Taxonomy (NCBI): domain Eukaryota; kingdom Viridiplantae; phylum Streptophyta; class Magnoliopsida; order Fagales; family Fagaceae; genus Quercus; species Quercus phellos. The sequence continues at coordinate 2,211 of JAOWBE010161828.1, read as the reverse complement.
TCTTTAAGCCTATCCCAACCATTATATATGTAAAGATATACTCGCTTTTATAAAAAGTCAAGGGCACACTATGATTGAACTTCCTTGCTAGTTGGAATAATGAGTAAAAAAGATTTTGAAAAAAAAAAAACAACAACAACAACAACCACAGTTAGACATGTTAAAAAGATAACCTAACAGTGATAAAATAATCATTCCCAGAATGCTCAGTCTCCAAAGCCGAGTAATAAAGCAATTGAAGCAAAAAGCAATTAAAATTAAACAAATGTCTTGTTACCACAGCTCGGTAACTCTAGGAAAATGAAACTTAAGCATAGAAAAGTAAGACTTAGAAAAACAGAAATTAAATTAGTGTTCTATCACCACATCTCGGTGACTAGGCAAACCGAATAGGTAAAAGGAAAGTGAACGCAAAGAAAAAGGTGATGAATATAGAAACTAGTTAAAAACTTAAGTAGCAGGGTCGGTAGGAAATAAGTGGGCTGCATCATTGGTGTGCTGGTCTGGGACGTCCTCGGCAGGCAGTTACTAGGCTTCTTCATTTTTAGGGGCATTGAGGTTGCTGGTGACCTTGAGATCAACAGTCTCCATATGGGTGTCAATTGCTTGCACCAACTCCCTCATGTTGGGGGTATCTTTATCATCGGTAGCGTCGGCTTGGCTCTCAATGGGAGGAGCAGGAGCCGGGCGTGAGATTTGTTCTGGGTTCCTTAGTGGGGAATCCTCGGGCACTCCCAACGCCTGAAGGGCAGCCAACCACCCCTCCTCAAACCCTTGGACCCGAGCTTGGTGGACAACAGGCTCCACAGAGTTCTCGGCATCTGCAAAGCCTTCATTGTACTACTTGTTCTTACAAGCCTCAAGGGCCGGGTTCAAATCGACCACTTCATCAACATGGCCCAAGTTTAAGCTTTCCACTTGCGCCAACTTTAGCTCCGTTTACCCCAGCTTGGCCTCCATATCTACCAGTTTCCTCTCAGCCTACAACCGGTCCTTCTCCGAGGATTGGGCTTTCTTCTCGACGGCCTCAACGACTTTGCCCTTGTCCCGTGCCGTGGCGTTAGCAACATCCTTCAATGCCTTCTCCCACTCAACCTCCTCAGCAAGTTCCTTCATCCTTTCATCAAGGATATGGGTTATCTGTGCGGCCTGGTAATGCCACAATAACAAACTTATAAAAAAAAATTCGAATCAAATCACTCGTGCAACAAAATAAATAGGAAAAGGAATGAGACGAAATTATCGCGATGGTGTGCCATTGCAATCGCTGTGCAATGGATTCCTCGGAGCTATTCGAGAAAAACTAGACGTTTTCAGGCAGCAACACTTTGTGCACTAGGCTTTGCGCCACCCGCCTTCCTTTACCTTGGGCCCAGGTTCTTATACTCATGAAGGCTGGCAGAGGCCTGTCGCCGAGTATGAAAGTGGGCTGTAAGTTAGGCACGGTCCACGAAGATGAGGCCACTTCAGTGCCTCCTTGGATAGCGAGACGGGGACCACTCACTGGTTTCCATATTATGATCACGCTTGATGGCTGGAGGGGAGTTCTGGTGGGCACGTCACTACAGACCCCAAGTGTTGGGTCCTCCACATGCTACTTCTTCTTAAGACAACCAGATTAGGGAGGAGGAGGAGGAGCTTGGTCTTGGCCCTGAGGTTGTTAGGGCTAAGCTGATGATTGGGGACTGAGCAAAAACCGATCAACAGTTAACTTCCTCCTAGTTACCATTTCTGCTCCCTGTTTGCCCTTAGCTGGTTCGGCTGCTTGGACTTGACCTTATTTCCCTTTAACGGGAATATGCTCCCTACAATGATTCGTCTCTAATTGGGGCAAGGTCCTTAACGGTAGTATAATAAGGGCCAAGGTTTCGAGCTTCTCCAGTAGCCAGTGAGGAGGGGAGGAAGTTTGCGTGCTAGACGTCTATATACGAGAGCAAATGGCTATCTACCAACAACGCCTGGCTGAATGCTTGTTAGGTAGAGTATACTTGATTAACGCCGAGAATCAAGTGGGATGCTCAGAGTTGCCCATCCATATGCACAAAAATCTCTGACCTAAGGACGAAGTTGAGATCTCTCACATGTACAACTCGGAGATCTTGTTGAAACCTTCTTCCTTCTACAACAAACCAATAAAAGACCGGTTAGTTTATATGCAAATAACTAAAAGATTTAAACTTAAAGCAAATAAAGGTTCTCAGTACCGACCAA
>JAOWBE010161814.1:0-13269 GCA_028566155.1 Quercus phellos | reverse complement strand
CTCCATAGACTGAGGAACAAGTAGCAATAATCTCTTGATGCTTGTTTGGGTGCTAAACTTTTTTTTTTTTTTTTTTTTTTTTTGAATAAGTAAGACTTTATTAAAAATATGAACATCACCCTGCAAACAAGAAGTACGCGCAATAAGAACATATAACATATAATGTGGTATATGGGGTTCGAGAATCAAGTAACCTGGCACTCACATACGAAATTCCGTTTCCAAGGAGCACCAAAGCAGCATCTACCTGCATGGAAATTAAAATGAACATCAAAGTGGCGGCTCAAACAAACAATTAGAAAAAACTTGCATGCTATGTTAGTAAATTTCCCAACAATTAGATCTTTTAGGCTGTGTTTATTTCATACTATCAACAAACCAGAGAAAGGTTGTCTATCATCATAACTATAATTCAGAAAGGCACTAATAAAAAAAAAACTATAATTCAGTAAGGCATAACTTACTTATAAAAATAAATGTACACAAACAAACAAAAAAGAAGAGTCAAGCTGGGAAAAAATTTAAGGTGCTCAAAGAAAAATAAGTTGAAGAAATATACAAGAACTTGAACCCTCAATATACTGAGACTATCAAAGAAGATTGAAACTACCAAAGAAGATTGTACAAACAGAACTTACAACAGCTATATTGACAATGCGAAAGAAAATTCCGTAAAAAAAAACTTACAACTGCAGTTACTAAGCTGAACATTGGTATCCCATGCAAGAGACAACTCCATATTACTTGCCAACTACAGTCAAACTACAAAATTCTTTCATAAAAAATAAGTTAGTTCTAAGTTTTCAGTATGAGGATAACAATATTAATTAGAGAAATACAGACGACATATATGATTATTAATAGGATTTATAATTTTGTGATACATAAAAAGTTTTCTTGCAAATCTATGAACAAAAAGTTTCATTAGCAAGAATTGACACATTGGTAAGAAACATGAGACCAATATAGAAGGTTTTGAATCTGATTTGACAGATATAGTTTTTGCTTTTTCCATATCAGTAAGAAAGTGTAATAATGAATCAACTGTTCAAGAATAAATTTTATCAATACTTCAACCCTAAATCCTCTAGGAATGATTCCTTGGAGGGTTGTGAAGATAGGTGCTAGGTTCTGGTGCAAACTGCGAAATGCAAACATACCACCTATGGCGAAGAAGCCTAAAATGCCACACCCAGTCACACCCAATCAAAACCACCACAGCCAAACCCACGCCCAAACCCAATCAAAACACCCATAACCCAGAAATTTGAATCTAAAACCTCCACAAACACATAAACAAGCACATAATTAGTAATTTAAATCTAAAAACCAAACAAAGATAAATAAAACAAATAGAAACAGCAATGACAATAAACCAAGAAACAACTATACCGATAATGTTCCGTTTGGTTGCCGAGAAAACGCAGGAAAATACAATAAACACGAGAATCACAAACTCAAAATACACCTAACCTAATAGTAGGGGAAAAGAATCCTCAACTTTATTTTCTCTATATTAATATTGAATTTTCCAGAGCTTTCTCGGGAACCAAACGGAGAAGAGAAAGTTAGGGTTTAGCACAACCACAATATCAAAACACCCATCATCACAGCCGCAGACGAACCAACCCCCAAACCCACCACCAAGCCCACTACCACCAAACACAATCGCCTTAGGGAAATCGGTTGTGTGTGGCTAGTATAGAAGAGAAGGGAGAGAGAGAGAGAGAGAGAGAGAGAGAAAGTGAGAGAGCCGTTGGGATGTGTGAGTTTAAATGAATAAATAAACCTGATGTGTGGGCCCACAATTTTTGGATTTTTTACAAAACTGCCTATTCGTTTTTGTTAAAAATTGAAAACCCCCATTAGTTGTTTTCTTTTTCCTTTTTTGGTATTCCAAATCCAACTTTTACAAAATTCATCTTTTTTTAAAAAAAAAAAGTAATAATATTAAATAAAAATGGATTTTTTTTTGTAAAAGTTTACCATGATAAGAAGTCAAAATAGTAAAAATTTAGGGGATGTTCAGTAGAAGAGTTTAAGTAATGTTGTTTTTGGTGTTTTTGATATATATGTAAGTGAAAAAATGTGTGTGTTTTAAATACTCAAAATGTTATTTGAAATGCCCTACTAAACAAGCCCTAAAGTCATTTGGATTTTTTGTGGTTACCAATATAGCCCGACAAATTGAGTCACGTCATTTCTCTATATTATTATTTTTTTATTGTAATAAAAAATGATTTTTTTGTGCAAAATTATGGTACTAAAATATTAATCGAGTCAAGACAAATAAAAAAAATGCAAAAAAAAAAAAAAACTCACACATATGAAAATTGTAATATTTATAATTATATCGTACACAAAACTATTATTATTGACAAATATATATTTACGAGATTACTTTTTAGAGAACTTATTAACTTTAAAACTCCAATGAGTATATAAAAATTGTCTAATTTAATACTAAATATGTACAAAAATATTAACAAATTAAAAGAACATAGTACTCATATAAAAATTATGTTGAATAATGATTTTTCATAGAATTAAATGCTCAAAATGTTGCTTGAATAATGATTTGGTTCTGTCATAACACATTTCAGACTAGCACAAAGCCTTTCCCCACTTTCTCAAGTAGTCCCTCTAGCCTCATAGACCCTTCAGAAATTTGCCCAAGCCCTACTGATCCCAAGAATGCAGTCAAGTGCCTTGCCAAAACAGCACGTCAAATGGAACCCTTCATCGTCAACGAGCTTGAAGATCAACTTCAATGGTGCCGTATTCCGTGAGACAGAAGAAGCGGGGTTGGGAGTGGTTGTTCGCGACCACCAGGGAAGGGTGATGGCCTCCTTGTCCGAAAAAATCAAGTTACCATCTTCCTCAGACGAAGTAGAAGCATTGGCAACGGTGAGAGCCATCTCTTTTGCTCTTGAACTCCATCTACCCTCTATTATTGTTGAGGGAGATTTAGAGTTGATTATTTCAGCCTTACGAAGTAAGGAGGAGTCCTTTACTTCCTTTGGCCATTTGATTTCCTCAATTAAACAGAGTCTTGGAATTTTTTCTTGTATTTCTTTTTCGCACACCCATAGGACGGGTAACTCTCTAACTCATAATTTAGCTCAATATACTAGACATATTGATGCTCTTACAGTGTGGATAGAGAATGTTCCACCACAACTTCACCATGTTCTTATAACCAACTTTGGTTGATTTAATAAAGTTTCTTCGGCTTGATTCTAAAAAAAAAAAATTCATCTTCTAATATAAAGTTAAGAAATTATCTATCAAAGTGAATGAAAAAACATTTTGGTGAAATCACCAAAGTTTTCAAAGACATAAATTATCCAAAACTTTAATAGATATAAGAACATTTTTCACAAAAAAAAAAAAAAAAACCCTAATTAAGAAAACAAAAATTACCTTAGTTCAATAATTACTATACCAATTGGACCAAAAAAAAAAAAATTTCTTAGGAGTTTCATTGGATAAATTCAAATATTATTGATAACTCGTTTTCATTAATTTGATGGCAATTTTATGAAAAACACATGTATTCATTTTTTGATTCGCTATCATATGATGAGAATGAGATGTTCACATCAAAATCCATAACCTATTTTGACAGTTGACATAATCATTATTTTCTATTCTTTATATGCACTTAATGAAAACAATGATAGGCTAATGGTACCAAGTCAAAACAAGGAAGGACCTAAAACCACAAGATCAAGTACAAAATGGACTTAATGCCTTAGACGAGGCAAATATTGGCTAAGCCCAAATAAAAGTTGAACAAAAGAGATGGGCTTGAAGCCCCTAGTCAAAATTACAAAACTAAAAAAGAAAGACTCAAATCTTCAAACAAATTAGGCTACAAGTTGAGTCAACCTCTAAATATTTTGAGAACAACTTTAAAGATTTATTTGTAAGGGAATTTTTTTTTTTTTTTTTGGAAACTCCATTTGAATTTGTAGGGAAAAAAAATTAGTTGCTGAAATTTTTTTTTTTTTGTTTTGTTTGGGATTTTTTTTTAAACATTCAATTTTTTTTTTTTTACTTCTTTGAAAAATCTTGAAAACTTCTTTTGTATTTTTTGAAAACTTATTCGAGAATTTATTTGAAAAGAGATTTTTTTTTTAAATTGTATAATTTATTTTTTAGTGGTTGACCTTTTCTAGTAGGCATAATAAACAATACAAATACAATTGGGCTAATGCTACATGTCATCCCAACAAACAAAGCAAACACACATACAATTGGGTTAACCCTATAAGTTGGGTTCTAAGGTTTTCTATTTGTGGGTAAAGATAACAACATCTCCTTCTCCTCGTCCTACAAAAGGCCACCTACAACTAGGGAAACTTGTTCTCTAATCCATGTAGAGTGGACCCTTAATGGGTTGGCGAACCAACCTTTTAACGTACTCATAATTCTTTATAGGTAATGGCATATGTTTTGAGCTAATGTGGTGAGGTTAAGAGAGTTTAAGTCCAAGTGAGAAATAACATTTTGTGTGTAGGAGAATTATGTATAGAATGAAATAGAGAATTGTAAATTTATAGTAAGAAGAGGGAAATAAGAAAAGCTAAAAATAAAGGAAGATAAAAGGATAAAGGAAAAGTGATATTAAAATAGGTAGTAATGGATAAACTATTAGGTCTATTTAGAGGACTACTGAATTGGTCCTTGCAACCAATGAAATAATGTCACTTATGCAAATGTGTGAGTTAACTTCTTAATTAGCACAAAAATTATAAATAAAAAAATCACTAGGTGATGTCATATTTGCATAAATAACAGCGTTTTATTAGTTAGAATGACCGAAACAACCACTTCAGCAATCTTCTTGGTGAACCTAATAATTTCCCATAGTAGTGAGGAGATTCAAAGATAAAACTCATAGGTTTTACAACCTGTTAGTTGATTAGTCATTGACCTAAATAGCTAAACCCAATCTGACCCGAGCAAGACTGACTCGGCCTGTTTGCTAGGTATGGGGTATTAGTTAAGTAAAAAAAAAGAACCAAAAAAAGCCCAACCTAAAGCCTCTTCACACTTTTTAATCCTAGTTTGAGTCGCACTTTTATTGTTTCAATGTTGCATGTTTTAAGTTCTTTATTTTTATTTTTATTTTTATAATTTTTTTGGCAGCTAGATCAAATTTAACATAAAATAATTAAAATTATTATTTTAAAAAATATACATAATTCCTGTAACTAACGTACCATTTTCAACCATCCATTTTATTTTATGGGTCCCTTTTAAGTAAAATTTTATTACTTATAAGGAAGCCACGCTATAATTTTGAATTCAATCTTTAAATTATTTTATATATTTATATTCTATATCTATATGTAATATAAAATAAAATAAAAGTGACTTTTTGTTAATTTCTTCTATTATTTTTGCATAAATTTTTAAAACAATTTTTTTCATGTCATTATTCTAATATGCATTTTTTTCGTTGAGTTTAAATTCTATAAGGATTCACTATAAAAGCTTTATATTTACCATCTACATTAGAATTTTGTCACATTATATTTTCTTTAAATAATATAATAGATTCAATTCCATTAACAAACACAATCATATATTATTAATATTTTTTAATAACTATCATAATTATCAAAGTCCATTTTTTTTAATTAAAAAAACATAGAGAATATCATATTTTTTCACTAAATAATCTATAATCAATAATTTTTAATATATATAATATTGTGCCACGTAAACTTTTAAGACCTCACAATTTTACACATCATTATTTTAATATATATAAGTGGGGCTGAAGAATTTGGCAACTCCGACCTACTTCATATCAAGCCCAAGGCCCACGCCGAGGAGGAAGAAATGTCCAAGGACGAACAAAGAAGGTCCAAATTGCCAGGAGACGTTGCCGAGGATAATCTTGTCCTCGACTAACTGAAATCGTAAGAAGGAAGAGCGGCATGCCCTTAAAGACAGCCTCCTAAGGAGTCCCAAGCAAAATGGACTAACACAATGGGCCAGCCATGAGAGCATGGTGGAGGAGCAATTCTAGGAGGAGCTGTCACCTTCGCACTAAATGCCCACAACTAACATCATGGCCACATTTATGTGGACATGACCCCTGGACAGTGCTATCTGGGTCACCGCAACTCACAAAACGTCAGAAGGAGTGGCTGATGGGACAGACACTCAAGTATAGGCATGAATGACTAACAAGTGTAGAACTAAGATGGTTCAAAGGGAACTATATAATGTAAGAGACCTTCCATAAGAAGGGGACTGAGAGAGTGATAGGAGAACACTGTAGCGATCCCAATCCTCCTTGTACTCTGTTTAGTCAATTTATATAGAAACTCATCGCCTCATATGGTGGGTTCATCTCCTTGGATCATGATTTCATTCAACTCCGTGTTCCTAGTTCTTATTAAATTATCTTTTACATCTACATTTGACCCACTTTCTACAAATTCATTGTACCGAGTCCACTAGGCCAAGATCCCATTCACTTTTGGGCCTAGTTCGAAAATCGAGACCCTACAATTGACACCGTCTGTGGAAATTGCTTGTGTGATAATGAGTGGAACGATTAGTTAAAGTAGGATTAGGCCCCCATCAACAAGAGTCCCCGAGGGAAGCCATTATGGTGGCCAGTTTACTGTATTATACGGGGAGAATTGCTAAATGATGTACAGTTTTAGGGGCTTCTAATATCATGCGCATGCCCCGTACCCCCATCAAGGGTCAGATTCTTGCGAATCTAGTGGCCGACTCTGATGGACCCCCATTAGAGGAAGGGGCAGCCACATGAAGTGATTCAAGGGGGCTTCGCGGCGAGGCTAGTTTTGGAAGGTATATATTGATATCTTCTGATCTACTGAAGCAGTTAAACGAAGCCTTAGCTATGACAGGTCCTCAGACCTCCTACTTTGGAGGAATTATCACACACTAGCAAGTATCTAATTGTTAGACAAAACCAAGATCTTGCATGGTCCTTAGACTCAAACTTATGGGGAAATTATTAACTCTTGACAAGTATCTAAGTTACGTGGTCCTCGGACTCAAACTTATGGGGAAACTAATAAGTTTTGACAACTATCTGAGTGTTAAACAGAATCAAGGTCTTGCATGGTCCTCGAATGCAAACCTATGGGGAAACTAATAAGTTTTGACAACTATCTGAGTGTTAGCCAGAACCAAGGACTTGCATGGTCCTCGAACTCAAACATATGGGAAACTAATAAGTTTTGACAACTATTTAAGTGTTAGACAGAACCAAGGTCTTGCATGATCCTCAAACTCAAATCTATGAGAAAACTAATAATTTTTGACAAGTATATCAATGTTGGATAGAATAAAGGTCCTGTATGGATCCTCAGACCACAGCCCTTGAAGAGATTAATTACTTCAAGTATCTATCTGAGTGATGAGTAGAATCTAAAAGGAGTCTGCCTCCTCGGATCGCCTACCCTTTCCCCATTCAGCAAAGATTTAAACTCCCTGAACCATAAAACTATGAGGAAATTTACATCAGGGGCTTAACATTTTTTGTTACCCATTCAATAAAAGAAGAGGCTTAAGTGTGTTGGGTCCCCTGGACCTTTTGCTAAGTGTTAAGCAAAACCTTAGCAGTGCCTGGATCTTCAAACCATACGCTTAGGAAAAACAGACACTCCAACGTCATTACAAATGTAGAACAGAGCTTTAACGCACGATGGTCCCCTCGAATCACCTACATTAAATCCAACATTCTCTGACGGTCACACAATTTGCGATAGAAAGCACATGGTTATGTTCTTAATTGTTCCTACATAGTTAAACTATTTAAAATTAGCAGTCAGGTGCTACTGCAGGCTTTGTTAAAGTCAGGATGACAACTTTTTGTTACAGTCAATAGCATCAGTTCTAAGTCCCAATGGAAGAAAAAAACAACAACAACACACCCATTAACATAATACTCACTGCAGAAAAAGGAAAAATTCATAAAGTAAAAATTGCAGTCCTTTTTATTAAATAAAGGAAAATTACATCATATACAGAACAATTTAGGTAGGCTTGTTTTAAATCTAACTATAGAAAGAGAGGCTAAGGCAATCTTGTTTTAAAGCTAGCTATAAAAAAAAAAAGAGAAAGCCCATGGGAATGGTAAATTCATAGTCTTGTTCTAATAGCAATCGAGCCAATACGGATGGTATTAGCGATGAGAAAGAAGAAGAGGCAAAAGCGCTTGAATTAGTTCCCACCTGTTGAGGCTTCTTTGAAGCGTACTCTTATCTAGAGGCTAATATCTGTACTCCTAAAAAATCGACCTCCAGAAGTCTCGTCAGCTACTTGTAGTGGCGAAGATGACCCCCTTTTTCTCCTAACTACAAGATGTCCTACCATCAAGGTGAGATCCAAACTCTGCTGCACTGAAAGTCTGATGCAATCTATGTCTGCTACGATTCCTAGCTAAAGGAGGAGAGAGTTTTCTTTCTTGCCCGGTTGAAAGATAGGAAAATCTTTGGCCTTTGCTTCCTTTGCCTCAACTGCGACGTCCAAGATCTAGGCGGCATTCTTGGTTCCTGAAGGGTTGAGAACTTAGAGTTCCTGCAGAACTCAGGGATTTGTAGATGTGAAAGAACGATTCTCTTAGGGTGTTTTATATAGAAGACGAAATCTAGGAGAGCTTAATTCGCACGAAATTCAGAGAAAGAATTACAAGCAAAATAAGTCCCGCCCAATTTCCAAGGAAATTCTCAACCGTTAGATCTGCGTTGCTTCATAAAGGCACTAATGAAGGCGCGCCTCATATATCAAAGCAATCCGCGTCACTTCATAAAGGCATTAATGATGGCACGCCTCGTATAGCGAATCACCAGAAGCGTGCCTTGGGCAGGTGAAGAGGCTCTGGCACTCACGGAGGACAAGACTCGACCGGTCATGACATAGGCCCGAGGACATTAAAATCCTCCTCCCCATCCGAGGAGCCGGACAACAGGATTTTGAAGGGTTATTGTGGGGCCGAAGAATTTGGCAACCTCAGCCCACTTCATATTAAGTCTAAGGCCCACGCCGAGGAGGAAGAAATGTCCGAGGGCGAACGAAGAAGGTCCAAATTGCCAGGAGACGTTGCTGAGAACAATCCTATCCTCGGCCAACCGAAATCATAAGAAGGAAAAGCGGCATGCCCTTAAAGACAGCCTCCCAGGGAGTCCCAAGCAAAACAGACTAATACAGTGGGCTAGCCATAGAAGCATGGTGGAGGAGCAATTCCAGGAGGAGCTGTCACCTTCGCATTAAAGCCTAGCTCTTTGACCCACTCTCTACAAATTCATTGTACCGGGTCCACTGGGCCCAGATCCTATTCACTTTTGGGCCTAGTTCGAAAATCGAGACCCTACAATATATATATATATATATATATATAAATAATTGAATTTAAATTTCATTTCATATTTAAACCCACCATTAGAATCTTAGCACATCATATTTCTTAAGTTCGAGAGTTTATAGTTTCATATACAAATAAATCATAATGAATGATTATTACATACTGTCATAATTGTGGGTTCTAGTTAGCTCAACTCAGGGATAAACCCAGGATTTTAAGTTGGGGGGGCGGAGATCAGCGAAAAAAAATTTCAAATACACATCCATATAGTATTAATAAACTATCAACTAAGACAAATACCCAAAAATCATTGTTTCTTAATATATTAAGATACAATCATCTACTAACAAAAACAAAAGACAGGAAACACTATTGTTTCTTTATACAATCATCTATGAAAATGGAACACGACGCTATTTCAAATCTTCAAAATCATCTACGATTGAATCCAAACTAAATGTCAAAGCTATATCCTTTTCAATGTATAACATCAAAGAGTTCGTCAAAAAATCATTTTTCATTTTGTTTCAAAGGTTAGTTTTGACAACTTTCATAACTGAAAATTCTCGTTCTGTAGTAGTAGTAGAAACTGGAAGAGTAAGCACAAGTCTCACCATTCTATAAACAAGTTTGTAGTGTTTTGAATTTCCAGTTCTCACTAACCATTGAGACAACTTAAATAAACTTTTCAATTTTTTAAACTCTGGATCCTGGACTACATTATGCTCAAAATGATAAAACTTTTCTCCAACACTTATTTGTCATAATTTGTGAAATCTTGTGGATAAAATTTTTTTACCAACAAACAAAGATCACTACTTCTGAAAGATTTTAATGCCTTTCGAGGTTCTAAAACTGAATTAAGCCTAAGTAGCTCCATTGCATCTTCATTAAACAGATAATTTAGTTCCTGTAGTTGAGAATCTATTGTAACATAAAAAATATTTACTCAATAATGATGCTCAATTGTAACATTATCTTACTGATTATAAGCTCGACCTTATCTCGCAACATAACGAGCATTCATATTCAGGACATCAATGCAATGCTTCTCACAAAATGATATCACAGTGGTGAGTAAGCCATCCCATCCATCATCTCTAAATTTTTGGATAAGTGTTTTAGTAGATAAAACTAAATACATAGCATTTAAAATGTCTTGAAATTGGCTGTGCAAAGCTTGACAAAGTTTATTATTAATCTCCATAGTTTCCTTCTCAAGATGCAAGATAAAGGCAAATTCAAATGAAGTTAAACCCTCATAAGCTGACTTTGCTTCTGCCCGATGTTCTCCATTAATTGCATCATCAATTATATTTTGTAAAACTTTAACAGTTGAAGTAAACATCCTTAATAAGTTAGAAACTAATCTAAAATGTGAACTTCAACGTGTTTCTATAGGTCGTTGTAAAGTGCAAATTTGATTAAGTCCACTTCTAGTCTCTAGCTCTTCAAGATCAAGCAAATGTGCTATTTCATTAGCATTGACAACTTTCAATTGCTTATTGTGCTTGCATGAAGTATTAACAATTTTATCAAAAAAAGAAATATAAGAAAAAAAAGACTAATGGGAACAACTTGTTTTGATACTTTTACTAATGTCAATTATAAGCGATATGCAAAACAATGGATGTAGTAAGCATATGGACAATCATTTAAAATCAAAGCTTGTAATCCATTCCACATACCTCGTATGTTGCTCGCTCTATCATATCTTTGCCCTCGAATATTTTGTATATCTAAGCAATTTTGAGATAACAAAGAACATATTCCCTTCTTTAGAGTTAAAGCCACAGTGTCAACAACATGAATAAGCCTAAAAAAACGTTCTTTCATCAAGCCTTCTGCATTAACATATCTAAAAGCCACAATCATTTACTCTTTCATGGACTCATCACGAACTTCATCAACCATTATGCAAAACTTTGCATCACCAATTTCTTCCCGAATGGCCTTTTTTACTTTGATTGAGAAAGCATGTAGAATTTTCTTTTGAATCTTAGGTGATGTGTAGCTAGCATTTTTGGGAGCTTTTTCTATTATTTCAGCAACCTTTTCATTCCAAAAAGTCACAATACCCAATGATTCAAAAAAGTTCCCACGATTTAATGAACTAAAACTTTCATCTCAACCTCTAAAAGCTATAGCTTGAAAGGCAAGATATCAGACAATAAAAATTGAGGCCTTCAATTGCAACTGATTATTTGTAATTTATTTAGTAGTGAAATGATCAACTACCCTTTGTAAATGCTGCCATTGGTTCATTAAATCCTTACACATTTGCTTGGCAACTCTATGAGTTGAGTTAAGATATTTTCCTATATGACCTTGAAAATAACAATCTTTACCCCCAACCTTTCTCCAATTTCTAAATCCACCAACAATGAATGTATTTTATCCCACGACCCCATTTGAATTATGAAAGACAAAGCAGGGTAAACAATAAACTGCATTTGTTGTAGGAGAATATTTAAGCCATGTTGAATTATTTCTAAACCAAGAAGCTTGAAAGCTATGATTGTGCTTTCCACTTTTTTGAATGTTTTTAGAGGAGGTTGGTGCGGACCTTTTATAATGTAAGCCCATTGAATTTCATCATGTTGATTAACATGATATTCCAGTATTTGTTTGCGTGTTCCGGGATCATAATCCAAAGAATCAAGGTTAATTCTTTGAAATAGTGTTTGAGAGATTGGAACATCAACATTTTCCGGAATTGAGAAATTCATATTTAAATTCATATTTTCTAGAATTGAAACATCCACGTTTTCTAGAATTGGAATAGCAATATTAGTTGTTGGCAATTCCACTTTGACTTCGGAAGAATTTGAAGTTGAACATTTTCTTTTGAAAAAATCAAGCATTGTAGTTGATTTTTTCATGATCTACAAATAAAATAAGAATCATATAAGAATCACCATTATTTTCTTAAATTTGTGTGACAATTTTCTATATTATATGATTTGTTTTTTTCTTTTTGTCTTTGGTCTACCTTTATTTATGTCTCTGTGTTGTCTCCATCTTTCTAACACTGACCCACTAACCCAATGAATCCCACATTCCCACTATCGACACTAATTGACCTTACAGAAAAAAAAGAAGAAGAAGTAAAGAAGGTAAAGTTAAAGACTTTAACTTTACCTTTTTTTTTTTTTTTTGGTCACTTGTCCATTGCCCAACTCTACTTGTCCCTATTATGCCTAACTACCAGTTAACAAAGAAAAAACTAATCTCTACAACTACCAACTCTCTCTCTCTCTCTCTCTCTCTCTCTCTATATATATATATATATATATAATACAAGATAGAGAGTCACAAACACAGAGTGACAGAGTCATAAAGCCAAAAAAAAAAAAATACCACAGGCAGCACAAATTCAATTCACAATCAGTCAATCACCAACATCAGTTCAATTCATCACTCATCAGTAAAAACACAAACATGAAACACCACAAGTCCACAAGGCACAAGCACAGTTTCTATGAATCTTAGATTCTTAAATAAGATCACAAACATTTTATATATATTAGGTTTTGAAGGAAAAGATAAGAGTAAATACTTGTGAGCGGTGGTGGCAAGTGGGTCTCGCCGGCGTGGGTACTGACTACTAGGTAGCAAGATCAAGATGGGTCTTGCTCTCGCAAGTGTCACGGCGTGGGCGTGGGCGGTGACGTCATGAGGTGGGTGAGTAGGTCTTTGACTCTCTAAGCAATCTCTGTCTCGCCTTTTAGAGTTAGTGCTCTCACTTTCCTTTCTTTTCTTTTCTTTTTTCCTTTGTTTTTTTCTTTCTCCGTTTGGTTTTGGACTGCTGAGAGCTAAGTTTTTATTTTTTTATTTTTTTTATTTTTTTTTTATTTTTATTTACATGGGTCATGGGCTCCTGGGTTGGCCGGATGATGGGCTAAGGG
>JAOWBE010161784.1:0-13275 GCA_028566155.1 Quercus phellos | reverse complement strand
TAAGTGGCGACTCCATTGTAAAACCCTTAATCTAAAGGGGAAAATATAATCAGTCGAACCTCCATTTTGAGAGGCAATAACACGACTCCACCCATTCACGTGGGTTTGGCCTCACATCCATAAAACGGGCCGGGGGCGCGGTCTCTCACAGAAAGGGGCAAAGAGACTTTGTGAAGAGGATTGTAGTGGGGTACCAAGCAAGAAAAAAGTGGTTTCTCCTTATGATCAGATTACATTTTCATCAATGGTGGAGGCTGCTAAGTAGCCCTGCCAACAGCAATGAATCTCTTATGCTAGAACTGTTGGGGTTTGGAAACCCCCAGACAGAGCAAGAGCTTGGTGACATTATTCGAGCTCAAGGTCCCTCAGTCATGTTCTTAGCCGAGACATGGCTTGATAAAGCTAGGCTGCTTTTTATTAGAGACAAGCTCAGATTTGAAGGCTTACTAGAATTTTCAAGAGAGGGGAGAGGTGGCGGGGTGGCTATCTTGTGGAAAAAAGAGGTAGATTTTTCAGTTGATACCTACTCGTCTAATCATATAGATGCTATTATAAATAACGGCAAGGATGATGGATGGAGGTTCATAGGGTTTTATGGCGAACCCGACACAAGAAACCACCACATCTCCTGGGCTACTTTAAGGAGATTAAAATCGAAATACTCTTTGCCTTGGTTATATGTTGGAGATTTTAATGAAATTACTAGGGCACATGAGAAGTTAGGAGGGAGGTTGAGGTCGAGTAAGCAAATGAAGGATTTTAGAGATGTACTCGATGAATGTGGATTTCAAGATCTCGGATTTAGCGGTAATAAGTTTACTTGGGGTAATGGCCACAGGGAAGGGCACACGGTGTGGGAAAGGTTGGATAGAGCAATGGGTATGGTGGAATGGATGGATATGTTTCCAGCATCCAAGGTGGTCCATTTAGAGAGTGTTTCTTTCAACCATAAGCCTCTTAAGATTTATTTAGCGGGCATACCAAAGAGGATTAATAAACCATGGAGGTTTGAACAAATGTGGATGGAGGATGAGGGATGTAGGGAAGTGGCGGAAGATGCATGGTCTTATGATTCTCAGGGAGGTGCAATAAGCACGTTAGAAATGAAAGTTGATTGGTGTCGTAGAAATCTGAAATGGTGGAGCAAGGTTGCCTTTGGTAATGTGACCCGAAAATTGAAGGAAAAGAAGAAATTGTTGGGGCTGGCCGAAGTTGAAGCAATAGGGGGGGGGGGGGCTATTATGCTCGGGTTTTGAGGTTGAAAAAAGAAATATCCAAACTCTTAGCGAGGGAGGAAAAAATGTGGAAGCAAAGATCTAGATCCTTGTGGCTGCAAGAAGGTGACAACAATACAAGGTATTTTCATAGCTGAGCATCTCATAGATTTAGGAGGGACCGGATTGACAATTTGGAGGATTCCAATTGAGAGTTATGTAGTGACGAAGAGGGCATCTCAAATATCTTGGTTGACTACTACCAGTAGCTCTTTACTTCATCCAATTCGTCCATGTTAGATGAGGTTGTTGCTCACATTCCATGCACCATTACAGATGAGCTGAATGCCAAGCTCTTGGCTAATTTTACAAGGGAAGAAGTGGTAGTGGCTTTGAAGCAAATGCAAACTTTGAAAGCGCCAAGACCGGATGGGTTACCTCCTTTATTCTTTCAACGGTATTGGCATGTAGTTGGAGATGATGTGACGGAGGTGGTGCTGAGTTGCCTATCCATGGGGGTCATTCCTAATTTTCTCAATAGTACATTCATCACTCTTATCCCTAAGGTAAAAAGCCCTACCAAAGTATCTAAATTTCAACCTATTTCTCTATGTAACATTGTTTATAAGCTTGTTTCAAAGGTTGTTGCCAACAGGATGAGGGGTTTACTACCTCTTATTATTTCAGAATCACAGAGTGCCTTCCAATCCGATAAGGCAATCTCAGATAATATCCTTGTAGCTTTTGAGACTCTACATCATATGAAAAATCAGAAGTAAAAAAATGGAGGGTTTATGGCTCTCAAACTTGATATGAGCAAGGCGTATGATAGGGTTGAATGACGATTTTTGGATTTAACCATGAGGAAGATGGGGTCGGTGGATTTGATCATGGCTTGTGTGGAGTCAGCTTCCTATCAAATTTTGGTGAATGGTGTTCCAAGAGGGGATATTTGACCAACATAGGGGATTAGGTAGGGTAATCCGCTCTTGCCATATCTCTTTTTGATATGTTTGGAAGCTCTAAACCAGCAACTACAACATGTAGCCAGATTGGAGGTGATTAGAGGATTCTCCTTGTGTCGAAATGGTCCAAGAATCAACCATTTGTTCTTTGCCAACGATACCTTACTGTTCTGCCATGCATCAAGGGGTGATTTGGAAGCAATTCTTCAGTTATTATAGCTGTATGAGCAAGCTTCAGGACAAAAGTTGAATAGAGAAAAAACCACGGTGTTTTTTAGCAAGGGTATTACGGAAGAACGAAGGATGGAGTTAGAGGAGTTCTTGGGTGTAAATGAGATTAGGGAGTATGAGAAGTATTTAGGATTAAGGGATGTGGTGGGTCGAACTAAGAAAGAGAGTCTTACTTACATTAGAGAAAGAGTGTGGAATAAGCTTCAAGGGTGGAAAGAGAGGCTTTTATCTAAAGCGGGTAAGAAAGTCTTGCTTAAGGCGATAGTTCAAGCAATCCCCACTTTTGCAATGAGTTGTTTCAAGCTTCCAAAGGGACTCATACAAGATATTAATAGATTGATAAGAAAACTTTGGTGGGGGCAACAGGGAAACCAACGTAAAATTCATTGGAAGGATTGGGAGACATTGTGTAAATTGAAGACCTTGGGTGGAATGGGATTCAAGGATTTGGAGAAGTTCAATGAGGTGATGTTGGCAAAACAAGTATGGAGGTTGCTAACAGATCACACATCTTTGTTCTACTGGGTTTTTAGTTCCAAGTATTTTCCTAATGGCTCAGTCTTGGATGCTAAACCTTCCTCGGGTTCATATGCTTGGCAAAGCATTATGAAAGCAATTCCACTGATTAAATCAAGTATGTTGTGGAGGGTTGGGCATGGCAAGCAAATAAAAATCTTTGGGGAGAGGTGGCTGCCTGGGGAGGAACCAGCAAAGGTGATTTCACCCTCAAGTAGTATCACTGCAGATTGGACAGTGAGTATGCTGCTGGATCCGAATGGGGCTGGCTGGAATGATCAACTAGTGGATGCCATGTTCCTTCCTTTTGAGGCTCAAAGGATTAAAGGTATCCCAATTTGTGTCACAAGCCAAGAAGACTGTGTGGCATGGCCTAAATGTAGAAACAGGTCCTATTTTGTTAGATTAGGTAACCAATTATTGTGTGAAGTTGAGGCAACAGGTGCACCATCAAGGTCTACAGATAAGGGTGTCAAGAGATTTTAGAAGAGTATTTGGTAGCTCAAAGTGCCAAATAAGGTCAGAGTCTTCCTATGGCGAGCATGCTCTAGTGCACTTCCTACTAAGGTGGGATTACACAAAAGGAAGATTGTTACTGATAAACTCTATGACCAATGCTTGGTGGAAATTAAGGATGAAGTTCATGCAATTTGGAGTTGTGACTGTATCCAAGCAGTTTAGGAAGTCCCATTTACAGCAGCTAGGATGAAAAACCCGAGGATGAATTCTATGTGTGATCTGGTTAGTTTCATACTTGAGGAGACTAGAGAACTAGAAAAATTTGCAATGGTAGCATAGGCAATATGGCAACGTCGTAACAGGCTTCAGTTAAAGGAAGCTAACACCCCGATCCATAAGGTCTATAAATTTGCCTTGTCACTCCTCACTGAGTTTCAGCAGAAGAAGCCAAGTTCAAAGGTCAACGCCAATCAAGACCAATCCACTGGATGCCTCCTCCACCTAATTCAGTAAAGATAAATTGTGATGGTGCAGTTTTTAGCAATTCGAATGAGGCAGGGGTGGGAGTTGTGGTTTGAAATGAAAGGGGGGAGGTGAGAGCTGCCTTATCAGAGAAAATATTGATGCCATCATCAATGGAGGTACTTGAGATGCTGGTTTCTAGGAGAGCCGCCATCTTCGCCAATGAGTTGGGTTTTAAGAATGTATGTTTTGAAGGTGATGTTGAGGGGGTTGTGAGAAGTATCAAAGAGGAAGATAGCTCCAATGCCTTTGTGGGGCACCTAGTAAAAGATTTTAAGTCTATAGCGGGTTTGTTTCAAACTTATTCTATTTCTCATGTAAGGCGAGATGGTAATAGTGTAGCCCATGCTTTAGTTAGGGAGGCTAGAATGTCTTTTTCTTTACGTATTTGGATGGAGGATGTTTCTCCAAATGTTCTGAATTTTGTATCCAAAGATTTGCTGGTTGAATAAATTATCCTCGGATTGGGGGAATTCTCAAAAAAAAAAAAAAAAAAAAAAAATTATCATCACATTTTTCTCTCAAAAAATATTTATAATCACATTTTTCTTTTTAGTTCTTGAATAAAATTAAATTATTACAAATAAGTAAAAGCAATAAAATACAGCATTGAGTGTTCTTTAATAAATAATTTCAATAAAATAATAAATAAACACAAAATGCATATCTATCAATTTAGGGGTGTGCGTGGTTCGGATTGGGCAGATAAAGACCAATATTTTCTATTCAATCTACCACTAGTGGGTTGGGAAAATTCCAATCCACCCCCCGACCCACCAAAGTCTATATCTGGCAAATTTGTTACAAATTTTAGCAATTTCAACTTAGCAGGTTAGGCGGGTTCAGCGGGTTGGAATTAACAATGTTCTTTTAAAAATATATATTATCACAAACTAAAATTTATTATTAAATAATCTCAAAATATAACTAATGAACACAAAAAATTAAAGGTAGATTTCATTGCATAATCTCAATTCCAATACAAACATAGGGTCAATGAAAAAGAGATATATCATCTCTATCAGACCTTGTCTTCACAAAAAAAAAAGTACATTGCTGCCTTACAACCGAGGGAAATTAAATCAACAAACCCAAAGTCTTAACATTCTCAAAGTCACATCAATGATTCAAAATAATAACAGACTAACATAACAAATAAACTTCAAAATTGTATACATGTTCTTAAAAACAATTATCACAAACTAAAATTAGTTACTGAATACAGAGTATATATATACTTTTGATAAACTATAGAGTATATATAACCAACCTTAGTGCCTAAACTAACTATATTACAAATTATAAGAACCACTAAGAGTATTACACGTGCATAATAGTATAACTAACTTTATTATTAGAAATTAAATGATCTCTAGCTTTTTGAAAAGGTTAAGGAATAAAAGGACAAAACAACAAGAAAGAGGGAGGGAAGCAGTTGAAGGTGAAGTCTAAATACAGAGTGTAGTATGTGGCTAAAGTGAGTTTAGGGTTTCAATGTTGAATTTTTATATTTTGTTTAAGGAATTGATTACTGATTAACAATAAAAATTAATTAGGTGAATTGATTAATTTTAAATACAAAATATACGGTAGAACAATTTAAACTAATATATATATATATATATATATATTTATATATTTATTTTTTTATATTTATATATTATTTACGTATAATTAACGGGCGGGTTGGGTTGTAGTGAGTTGGTAATTTTTCAATCCTTTCGTCAACCCAATCCACTATTTTGGGGGTCTAACCTGCCCAACCCAAACCACCTAACTTGATGACCCGCACGGGGTGGGTGGGTCGACTACAGGTCAGATGGGTTGGCAGCTAAAGCGGATATTTTGCACATCCCTATATATCATCAATATATCCATAAATTTATTCTATCCTTTTGTTTTCTATGAAATAAACTATTTCCGTATAACTTTCTTCATTTTTTACAAGATTCTCTTCTTCTTTTTCCTTGGATTACTACAAAAATCGAAGGTTACACAATGTATGTTCTAATTCAAGATAGACTATTAATTATATGTGTAGAAGAATATTTGTTGATAAGTAACTATATAAATTATTATTTTTTATCTAAGCATAGGGCTCAAACTTTAAGTAGTGGCTTTGGTAAGTGATGATGTACATACTCTGACGATACAGCTAAAAGAGGATTTCAATTTGAGAAGGGTCGACTTTGGTTAGTGATACTGTAATTCAATGATTAAGAACAATACTATATATAGCTTTTTTTAGAAGAAAAAAAAAATAGTTTTAATGGCAAAGATCATAAAAAAATTATCAAGATTGATGAACGGATTAACTAAAGTAGGGGGTGGGAGAGTATGGGGTTTAAAGGAGTACTTCAGCATAAAGCCATAAACACCTAAACTGCTATATTTATTATTTATTGCTAATTTGGCTATTTCAATATGCCCATAAAAGGGAATACAGAGAACATACAATAGGATAATTTGTAACCAAAACAATCAAGGTAACGCACAATAGTACATAATCACAATAACTCATGGTGTAAATAAAACCATAATCTACAAAATTCTAACAACAGCCATGATAATTTAATATATTCCTTTAACATTTTCAGATTGTTGAAGTATTGGAATTCATAGCAAAACAAGAAGGCATAGAATTGCCACATCGATTGGTTGAAAAGATTGCTGAGAAGACAAAAAATAACCTCCGCCAAGCCATTCGTTCACTTGAGGCCACTTGGAGAGATAGGTAACACTAATATGTGAACCATTCAATATGTTTGATTTTTCTTTTCTTTTCTTTTCTTTCACATTTGCCTTGCCTTTCCTCTTACCTATATCTAATTTGCCTGTTTCCTAACAATGTACTTGCAGTTATTCCTTTAAAGAAGACCATGAAATTTTGACTGGATGGGAAGATGATATTGCAAATATTGCTAGGAATATAATTGAAGAGCAAAGCCCAAAACAGTAAGCTATTTTATCATCATATTTCGTTTAGAATAAACTCCATTGAGCTTGTTGTGGAAGACAACTTGACCAAAATAGTTTAAAATGTTACAAATTCCAAATGATCACATTACAATTGGTCCAAACTTGTCTATATTGAAATTCCGTAGCCCAATTTGTTTAAGAGTAATGTTAGGGGACAAAATTTTTCACAATAATTGAGTTGAAAGATTTTTATTAATTTTCATCTAAACCCATCAACATCATTACTTGATCATCTAACATTAACAACTTGTCATCTTGATAATTATAACATACTAGTCGCAACCCCACGCGATGCGCAAGAATATATAATTATTTTAAAATAAAATATAAAATATAATTTATTTTTTAAAATATTCATAAAATTATATATTAGGACTAACAATGTGTTTTCTCATAAGGGAATTTCATTTTAAATGTATTAAACAATTAACTAAGAAATTTTATTTTTAAAATAACTATTTAACAAACTAACAAATGGCAAGGGTAGTCTTTTTTTAAGTAATGAATTTTGTGTTCCATATAAATAAAAAAATTATATATATATATATATATATATATTTTATTAATATTATTTTCATCTATTCATATTATGAGCCAATTTGCTAGTGACATAATATAGTGTGGATTAAAATTTTCCAATTATCACATTTAGAAATTAAGGAGAAAAATAGCTTTTTCCCACCATTAATAAATTTCAACTTGTAGCATCCTATTTTAATGTTATCTTTAATTCCAAACCAATCTATCTCTTTTGAAGTATACAAAGTATAATCATGATCTCTCTTCTTAAATTCATTACTTATCTCAATATATCCATAAAAATACATTGAATCAAAACATACTTATATGCAGATGCTTTGCAAAAAAACCAAAATGTCTCATCAATCATCATTTTGTAAAATGTCATATAAATCATCACTTAATTTGATTGATTAGGAAAATAATTTTTTATTTATAATCTATTAAGATTATTTTCTATGCAGAAACTGCAAATTTGTCCACTCAAAAAGATTATAGAATAAACAATTATTAGCAAAATCTCATAATTGAGTTTCTATGTGCATCATTATAATAATTAATAATAACAACAACAACAACAAATAATAATGAAATACAATTGTGAAAGCTAAGGTATGTCACTCATCCAATTATTTCCATTTGATTAACCTTTGCTTTTATCTAAATAAGTGGCATATAGAGTATTTCTAATACAATTATTAAGAATACTTTCTCTACTAAAACTACAATTTTGTTCACCCAAAATGATTTAAATATAAACAAAACTTAGTAAAGTCTCATAGTTTAACATCTAATTAAATCACTAAATAAAAAAAAGGAATTTTTTTTATTAGAAATTGGAATACCAAAATACCTAAATATGCATAAAAGTTGATACAAATTACCCAAAAGAGAAACAAATGTGAAGTGACAATTAAATCAACAATAACAAAAAGAACCATTGGGGGAAAAAAGTTTTTGAAACAATTAAAAAAAAAAAAGCATCAAAAGAGACAAGATTGGAGAGAGAGAGAGAGAATTGACCTTTTTTGCAATGAACAACTTGGAAGGAATAGGGGGCAGAGGTGGAAATGAAGTAAAAGAAATTTATTAGAAAATCAAGTTGGAAGAGGAAGAGTGAAAGCAGACGAAAAGTTCAAAAAAGTGAAACTGTAGATTTATGAAGATGAAAGGTTGGAAGGGTGGAAGCAGATGAAATGTTCAAAAAAGTGAAACCGTAGAATTTATGAATATATAAAGGAGAAAATTTAAAAATTTAAAAATGAAATCAAATGAAAATTTTAAGAAGCCAATGATTGGAAAATATGAAAAATTGAACTAAGAAGACAATGGTTGAAAAAGATGAAAGGTTAAACAAAGTAAAAATTAAAATGTCTGCTAATGACATGGCACAAAAAGAGCTCTTGTAAAATTTATTTTAAAACTTCCATTATTATATAATAGTATAAATAGATATGTATAGACATTGTTTTATGTTTTGCTTAGTTATAACATCTAAATTAGAGTTAATGAATGTGTAAAGACAAAATTATATATAAAGATAAAACCGCTCAAGATGAAAGTGTAAATTCAATCTCTATATATATATATATATATATATATATATATATTCTCAAAAAAAAATTATATATGTAATATTTTCATAAAAATTTAGGAATAAAAATTAAATAAGAAAAAGAATGATAATGTAGTCAATGACGTAGTGAATGAGGTGGCGCAATATGTGCATAGCAACAATAAATGCTATGTTTCAACTTTGATCTATTTATAGATATAGATTTTGTAAAAAAATTGTGGCTCTAGCCTCTAGAGCTATTGCTTGTTTGATGCATCTTGTAATTAAGAATTAAAATTTGCAACTGCATTTTGCAAGCTGAGATCTCTTATCAAGTTCTAAGAAAATGGGCATTCCTTTCATATATAGGCTATATATTACTCGTGGGAAGCTTCAAAATCTGAGCGAGCATAATCTATCCCGGGATTTCATATTCGAGGTAAGAATGTTCTTTCAATTTCATGCTACTGTATTGGAACCAATCAATAAGACTTATATCATACTGAGGAAATTATCTTCATATGCAGTCTCCGGTAATATAACTGAAGAAGCTTGTACGTATAGAATTACAGAACCGAATAGATTCTCTCTATGGTGATTACATAGTATGAACCTAGACTCATTTACACAATTACACTTCTTGTTTCTTTTAAAAAAAAAAATTTAAAGTTTTTCTCTAAATTAGTATTAAAGAAATTTTCTTCAACTCACTACTTGATGGTTGAAATGACTATCTACATGAACTTTAATTTTAGTCCTATGACATTTTTAATGAGTCATGTCAATTGTCTTTTAAATTGACAATCGATCAATGGATTGAAGGAGATTTCCTAAAACTAGTTTAGAGAAAAACTATCATTGTTGGAATATTCCAACTTTTTTCCCTTAACATATATATATATTCTAAACAATAATGATATTTTGTTTTCTTGTGTCCAGAGGGAAAATAATAAAGGTGTGCATGAGGAAATGGATAAAAGGCTAATTAACCCAATGACCGTGAATCTTTATCAATTCATGAGGATTGAAGGTAAAAAGAAAATCAACCATTGCCAATTTTGAACATACATGCATCACATTATTCCTCTAGTCTCATATGGTAATTTGAACTATGGTGTCATTAATATATTAATCACATCTGAATCCAACCCATCTGGTTTTAATAGAGGTTATAGTACATGAATATTGAGCTTCTCTTTAATAGCCAATCATGGATTGAGATTAAGCAATTGCACCATGCAATTACGTCATTTCCTTCACAAATTTTTTTACATTTTTAATTTTTTACTTTAATTTTTTACTTCTTTTTAATATTTTTTTTATTTAATGGTTGAGATTGAAAGTTACTTTTTGTAACTTTCAATCTCCACCCTTCAATGCTATTGCATCAGGTGCAATAACCTAGGTATTGCACTTGATCTCAATGTGCCAATCATTACTCTTGATTTCACATATTCTGATAAAGTTTTTTGGGATTATCTTCCACAGAGTTTATAGCAAAATTCATGAGCTGCTATAAGTCATCAATTACAATCGACAGAGGTACACATCATGAAAGTGTTGCATAAAGGGATATCTTGCTTCCATATAGCTCAGCCAAATTATCTTATTCAGAATATATGAATCTGTTTTTAGTTTACTACCAATCAAGTGCTGCTTTGTTTGGCAAGCTTGAGACCATGACTTGGAAAATAAATAATGGCCATGTTTGTTTAAAAATAAATGTGTTTACAAACCATATATTTGAAGTGTGAATTTAGATACATTCTACTTGATTGTAAATTTTGGTGTTTTACATTATCGTAAGTTGATAACATATACGTGGACTGTACGTAGTAAGTATCATGTAATGTAAAACCAAAATTCAGTTCAGAAACAAACGCCTGTAGAAGATGACCCGTACAAACTACAACTGAAGAAAGACATCTTGTTAAGGTGATGGTGAGTAATGCTGACAATAAAATGGAATGTTGTCCAATCTGGATATCCGTAAAGAACTATGGTTATCGAAATGAATAGCAAACGTGGTTAGCATGTTATTCGTTTAAGTGTAAAAAGATAGTTGAGACTTGAGATGATGGTTTTCAAAACCAGACTTAATAGAGAATGGAGAATAAAAAAACAAAGGATTGATTTCATCTTTTTTTTAATTAAAATTTTTTTTTTCAGACTGACGTGTCAACCCTTGACTTTCATCTACTAAATTAACTATATATCATATATTATTACACCATATATTTCATATTCTATATAATATAGTAGTATTTATTACACATTATTGGTGTACACACTTTTATGCAACTAAAAAGGAAACTTTTTTTCTCTTAAAAAAAAAAAAAAAAACTATTAAGCGAGTTCCAAATAATTTAACTGTTATAATTTATAGTTGAATAAGAGATTTAAGATTCAATCTTTGCATACACCAAAAACTTATTGATATATTGGTCTAATGATAAAAGAATACAATCATATAAAATAGATATCATAGGTTAAAACTTTATAAATAAAAAAAATAAAAAATAAAAATGCAACTTTCAAAGTTGAAAATCGTAATTTGAAGTCATGATCTCGGTTGTTTTTTTAGTTATGTGCATTAAGATGTGTATAACTATATTTATACTATACTAGATGAAATCCTATGTAATGTGCAAATACTTTATTAATTTCAAATTGGAATACTTTTTTCATAACTTATTATGATATTTTATTATTGTCATAAAAACAGGCTTGTCACAAATTACATCACTAAACTAATTAGTATGATATAGACGTTGATTTTTTTTTTTTTTTTTTTAATTTGAAGGCAAAATGTACAACTTTCCCACATCATACTATTAAACGCTTCGAAGCTTGATCATCTTAATTCATATTTATATATAAAAATAAATAAAAATAATAAAAATTATCTTGTAAGTGGTTTCGGACTATTGATTAGATTTTCTTTACTAATGTTTAGAAAATTTTGATATTTAAACTGACAAAATAAAATTTATAGGAACAAATACCTTAGGAGAAGCATATGACCTTGCTAGGAATTGTGAATTAGCATCCAAATCTATCTTTTGGTGACGTTTTGAACTTCAGAGTGTTCCAACCAACCCTCAACCTTTTGCTAGCAAATCTAGACTTGCCTTACCCCCTAAGGTCAACCCCAATAGAAAAAGAGAACAAGGGAAAAGGTGTGGTCAATGAGCCTTCAAGATTAGGCTCTCACCTCCAATGCTTCAAATGCAATGGGGTTGGACACATCGCAGCTAGATGTCCCTCTAGGACCCTTGTCATTCAAGAGGATGATGAAAAGGTAGAAGATGTTGAGGAGCTAGTGTATGATCCAAATGTTGAAGAAACCCAAGATGTTGAGGCAGAATGGGAAGATGATCCTAGCTACCTCGTATGCATTAGAGCCATCTCTCCCCAGGTTGATGACTTCAAAGACTTTGGTGTCCCTAGAATGAATGTGGTAAGGTGTGCTTTGGCAGAGTAGAGAGACACTGATGATTGGCGAAGGAGTGTCATCTCCCAAATTTACACCAAGTGTGGAGACAAAACTTGCAAGGTTATTATAGATAGTGGGAGTTGCATTAATGCGATGTCCTCTAACGTTGTTTCCTACCTAGGCTTGAAATTGACCCCACACCCTAACCCATATAAAGTTTCTTGGGTGGATACTTCCTCCATAGCCATAAAAGAAAGATGTGTTGTCCCACTTCAATTCCTCACCTACAAGGTTGAAATATGGTGTGACGTAATTCCCATGGATGTAGGGCATATTATCTTTGGTAGACCTTGGCTTTATGATTTGGATGTCACCCTTCATAGGCGATCCAATTCTTACTCATTTATTTTTGAAGGTAAGAAGATTGTGCTCAATCCTTTGAAATCCAAGCCAATCGACATGAGCAAGAAGACAAAAGCACCAAAGGCGAAAGGCGTGAACATCACAAGCCCAAAGGCATTGAAAGGGTAGAAATTCAAGAATCCATTGTGTTTGTCTTAGTTGCCAGGGAACTTCATGGAGAGACCAAGCAACCTAAAGAATTGAAGTTAGTGCTCTAGGAATTTAAGGATGTTTTCCTTGAGGAACTCCTCAATCATTTACCGTCCATGCGTGACATAGAACACACCATAGATTTTGTGCCTAGAGCAACCCTACCTAACTTGCCTCACTATAGGATGAGCCTTGCAAAACATACCGAGTAGCAAGGGTTTTGTTCGTGAAAGCATGAGTCCTTGTGCAATCCCTGCACTTTTAACTCCAAAGAAAGACGGAACTTGGAGGATGTGTGTTGATAGTCGTGCCATCAACAAGATCACT
>JAOWBE010161776.1:0-13275 GCA_028566155.1 Quercus phellos | reverse complement strand
ACATTCTACATACCTATAAAGTGGTTCAATTTTAATGTTAGGAAGATAACATGACCAATACCATGACAACTATTCTTGTGCTGGAACTGGAAGATAACTTACTCTCTCTCAATAAGAGTATCTTCAAAGAACTCTGTGGGGTTGAATTTCTGCAAAGTTAAGATACAAAAACATGGGAATGAGTGGTGAGTTAAAACAATGGTTTTTTGCCACCTATCTTACAAGGAAAAGTTGAGATATAAGTTAGGAAGAAACTAGTATGTTTATTGGAGAAGTTACCTCCAACCAATGGTAAGCTCTTTGAGGCTCCCATGCTGGGAAACCACCATTGCTACTCTGTATTAGTATGAAAAGAAAGTCAATTATTAAGATGCATTTCAGAACCATTAAACCTAAGAAAGTTAAATAAGTGAAGTGGATAATATAACTCACA
The DNA here is from genome assembly GCA_028566155.1 of Quercus phellos. Taxonomy (NCBI): domain Eukaryota; kingdom Viridiplantae; phylum Streptophyta; class Magnoliopsida; order Fagales; family Fagaceae; genus Quercus; species Quercus phellos. Next base: position 12,842 of record JAOWBE010161776.1, on the reverse strand, counting down.
CACAACTTGTACTTGATGTAAATTTGTCAAAAAAAAAAAAGTGCAAGGTTGAATTCTTACTTGTAGAGAAAGAATGACATTAACAGCATCATAGAACCGATGTGTCTCCATTTTTTTGCCAACAAGGTCTTGAGACATTTGAGAGAACAAAAGTGCAACCTGAAAAATAGAAGGTTTTGCCAAAATTCAAAATTTTGCCTTTGAAATAAACCTTGAGAAAGTTAGTATAAATGTATTAGAGTTGGCATTACCTTTAGCCCTTCTGCTGTGCAATCAGAGACTTGCCAACCATGGTCCTGCATTGAGAAAGTCCATGCTCCTTTACTAATGTGTCGATACATAGCTTTGAAGTCACCAGAAGGGTTTTCTCTGACCTAGAAAATAACATGATTAAGTTAAACATTATCTTTCAGAGAATCACGTAAGGAGTATTTGATATATATTCTGACCTGTGAAGCCTTGACAAACTCATGTGATTTCCTGAGTGTTGACCCATACTCTTCATTTAGATTACAAGAGAGAATTGCTTGAATAGCAAAACCCGCATCCCACATCTGACAGCCAAAACTCTGCATCGCATAAATCAAGCATCATAAGTAAATGCTTTTAAGTATAGGTGATTGCATTAACATGCTCACATGCTTATGGATGTGCTAATTATGCTTTTTTGCTTTTTCTAGAAAAGTCAAGTAACCGAAAGACACAAGGGAATGGTCATATTACCTGAACTTTTAAGCCATCTTCAGCAACCCAATAGTTGTCTGGAAGTCTGGCTAGATGAAGCCTGTATGCCTCTGAATTTGGATCTTCAACCCAACGGGCAAGCAAACATAAAACCTGTAATACAAGTAACCTTGACAAATTTAGTTCAATGATGACACACCAAATACTTTGATTTTATATTTCGTTCATTCAAATTGAATGGCAACACAAGTATTGACCTTTTCTACACTTCCAATGCAGAGGTATTTGGTGTTCTCATCCTCATAACGTACATGACCAATTGCAGCTTTTATTGCCTTCTCTCTCAACATTGAAAAGGGCCAACGTGTCAGGATAGGCTCGGCTACATGGTGAAGAAAATCCCATAGCATATCTTGCATGAGGGGATGCGGATAGTAGAGATCCTCCTAAATTAGCACATTGTGTAAGTTTTATGTAGGCATCAACTTCGGGAAAATTGCTAATAAGTAGGATATGATATTGATATTTCTAACATGGACAAGAAATGCAAAAAGACTTCGAATAACCTTAGCAATTGTACTCCGAGCTTTGTTCCAATTAATTTGATGGTAAGGCTCATTGTATAACTCTTGTCTTATTGATTGAATCAAGCCGGTGATTGGGCCGACAAATCTCTTGCCATATAAATAAGACATTGGCATGTAAACCAAGCGACAGTAGCATAACATTTTGCCTGTATTTCGTATAATGAAGGCCATGATGATCAGATACATGCACTAAGCTAACTGCTACATATATTTTTTGAGTGATATGCATCTTAAAAGGTGTTCTTTTCAACAAAAAGATGTGAGTTGCAAAAACCTGGATGCATAGGGAAGAAATTAGGAAGAATCCAGAATTCTGGAGGCAGTGGATTGTAGCCTGACCACTCATATACTCCTAGTACCTATACAAAAGAGGAGGCATTTCAAGTTTACTTACAGAAATAAATAACTTTTGGTTAACACGAAATTTGACAATACATGTTAAGAATATAAAGAACATATAATCAAATCGTGAAACTTTAAATATATTAATTGAATAAAAAGTTATTAAGTAATGTAACATTAACCAAAGCAACATTGGCTAATGGGTTCAATTGGTCATACCGTGACCCAAAACTTTCCCCATGATGGAATTGCTACTAAACTACCATGGTCAAGGATCCATTTCCGTCCTCTAGCCATAGCCATGTCTTCACCATCTTCAGGACCCTCTCCAACTAGCCTTAAGGCAATGTAGCTCAAAGCTGTGCCAAACATTGTACTATGACCTTCAATATGGAAGCCCCAACCTCCATCTTCGTTCTGTCCAACAAACAAACAAACATGTATAGTATAAATTATGCAAAGTTTTCAGTTTCATAGGTTTGTTGGCTTGCTGTATATCTACTAACACTGTGTCATGAGTTTATAAAGAAAATAGACAAAATTTTCTTCCAAATCATATTGGAGAAAAATCCACCCAATTCATTACGTGGAAACCCAAAAGACTTTAGGTGCATATTTTAGTCACATGACATTAAGTGTCATTTTTTTTTTTTTTTTTTTGTTGACTTATGAGGATGTCCAGAGCCATTTTTGGTAATAGGATGTCCAAACTTTAGGTGTATTTTTAGTCCCCCTCATTTCCAAGGAATTCTTTCCTGTAATTATGTGATGTCACATGATCTAGGTTTTTTTAGTTAATAATCATATGACTTGTTTAAATAATTTAATGAATTATATGATTTTATATATGTTACATGATTTTCATGTAATGCATTGGAGGAAAACTATTATATTTCATTATAAAAAAAATATTATAAATAATTTTTTTTTCTAATTAAATGGGGGATAAAAATGTGATTTCCCTTCTATTAATAAGGGATGCCATTCCCTTTGACCATTTTTTCCCCTTCTCAAATTAAGGAATATTCCATGTTACCGAATTTATATAGATCCTTTGGAACTATAAGTTATTTGAGCACAAAGTTATTTTCAATTACAACAAAATATTACCTGGTGATTATACAAGTATCGAATTATTTCCTTCTTGTGTGCTGGTGAAAGCATAGCATTGAGACCTCCTGTGATGTGCAATGCCATTACCTGCATGGCAATAATTTGAAGTTAAATGTAACAAACAAGTCACTGGGTAGATTTTTTCAGTCATCCCCATAAAGCAAGTCATAAACACAATATTTATATTTATACACACACGTTTGCTTGTGCGTTTAAGAGCTTGAAATCAAAAAATCAAAAAGTATATGCAATAAATTGCACCAATCTGATGGGCCTTTTTTGTTTTTTATTAATAATTCAAGAAATTGTACCAATCTGATTGGCCTTATGGAATGAACATATTCAAGTAGTGTTACAATTTTGACAACATTGTTATTTTCTTAAGCAAAGGTAGAGAGAGAGAGAGAGAGAGAGAGAGAGAGAGAGAGAGATTATGTTTTTTTAGAAACAAATGGTGTGAAAATACGTACCAGTGGCCATCATGGGCTTGAATGGATGAAAAAAAGCTCAGTGCTCTTTTCAGAGTAGTTATCACTGCTTCCTCTGTTATCACCTCTGTTTCTTTCACTTGGACTAGTGGTGGAATAGGCCCACATGAGTTCTCCTTTCTAAGCTGTGAGTTCCATATCAAGGAGTTAGAGACATGTCCAAGTGAAAAAAATGAGACAAATAACTCACATATAGAATTTATAAGAGTCAAACACAAAGCACTAATATATGATATGTTTCTAATATTTCCCATTTATTGAAGTCATTTTAGACAATAACTCATTTTTTCAGAAAATATATGAGAAAAAACACACATGCGTATATATATATTCAAACATATATGGACATAGTTACCTGCATCCTCATCAAAAGATCAGCACTTTGTTTCTTATGAAACCGGTTTTTCTTAAACTCCTCGCGCTTTCTTTCAACTTCAGCACGCTCTTCTGGAGTACCGGCATCGGGGTCGAATTCCCAGTGTTGCCGCCCAATGAAATTGTTCAGACTCACCAAATCTGGCCCTCCTTCGGCTATCTTCAGCTTCCACATCCTCTAAATATGCAACGAATACAAGTCCTACAGTCATGAGACAAGTTAATATGATCATTAGCCTAATAATATTTGAAATGAACCAAACCCAACTATGTACAGTGAGAGAGAGACTGTCATAGCTGGTATGAAACTTTGTATAATATAAATCATAGCCAACCACAACATATTTCTAAGTACATATATATATGTGCAAATTATAATCGCATCTAAGAACAAACCATGATATAAATTCTGGAAAAATTAAAACTATATTGCAAAGAAAAATCTATAAAAACGGGGTTACGTCTTAGGACAACTTTCTTATTATTTTTTTCAAAGGAGTTAGGACAACGTTAATATAACATGCTTTGCAGCAAGATCATTTTCTGCTACTAATATTAGTCTACATAGAAAAAGATCAAGATCATTTTCTTGAGAAAATTGGAGATTGTAGAGCTGGGAAATGAAGAGAAAAGGAGGAATACTTGAATGATACCTTTAAAGATTTAGAAAATTGTGTTTGTTCCTTAGTGAGGTACCAAGTCCAAGTGGCTGGCACGCTCAGAGAACAATTTTCTTAGGGTGATGTGTGTGGTTGTGAGCTCTTGACCCTTTAAATAGGAAAGATACAAAGAGGGAGAAGATAGAGGTAGGTAGAAGTAGATCGCTGTAAGCAATTAAGTCATAATGTATGCTTGATGCTTCCCACTATAATAGTAGCAAAGCCTAGATTACGATAGGAAAATGCTAAAATAATCACTTTCACAAAATATTTAGTGTGTTTGGATCCGCGTTTGCGTTTGTGCGTTTGCACGTTTAGCGTTTTCTCCTTTTTTTTTCTTTTTATTTTTCAACGCTTATGAACAGTAACTAACACTGTTCATACACATTATTACACTATGCATGAGACAAAGTTACTGTTCATAAATCGTTCATGAGATCCACAACTACTTTATTCAAAAAAACAAAATATTAAAATGGGTTTCACGGAACTATTTATATATTTAAAAATTATTTTTCTACAGTGTTTTCAGTTTTCAGCAAAATAAGTTGTATCCAAACAGACCTTTATTGTTTTTCATATAAGCTCACTATTAATATCACTTTTTTATTTACCAATAACTACTCATCACATTAGCAGTTTGTAAAATATTTTGTAAAATAATTTATATCTCTAACATTATTCAAATATTTAATCCCATAATAAGTTATAAATGGTAAATTATAAAATAATATTAATTAATAGCGAAACTAAATAATAACCAATAAAAATTTGCCGACTTAACTTCTAAGAAAAATATTATAAAAATTGTCGCTTGCACACCACTATTTAAATAACAGCGTGCGTGGAAGGGAGAGATCAAGCTTGATCCTTAATAAAATCAAAAAGTAGACTATCTTGGCAAAAAAGAAATCCAGGTAAAAAATAATTGGAATACTAGTCTGTTTTATAATCTTTTTTTCTTTGATCACTTCAATTTTAATAAACTTATATAATGGACTATCATTACACGTATGTGCGTAGGTGCTCATTTTTTAGGACGAATTAAACGAGTAATCACACACAACTAAGTTATTTTTAAAAATAGCATAAAGACGAGAGATTTATTTCCTTATTGCATAACAGATGATGAGATGACTTAACTTAGTTTTCATATTTCTTATTACTAAATTCTTATAGAACTTAACCTTTATTGGGCTTTGCAATTCACCCTCAATTTTTTCTGCAATCAACACACACAAATCCTTTTCTTAGAAGCAACAAGAGCGTTAGAAGTTGCAAGGGGAGTTGCAGTTCATAATTTTTAGACCATATACGTCTTTTGTGGTAAAGAATGAATCGAGATGTACTTAACGTTATACCGAATCACTCAAATTTGTACACTTAATGATCTTTTCTTCATGTGAGTCTCTGCCTCTTTGTAGGTTTTAACTAAGTCTAACTAGCTCCCCCCTTGTCTGCTATTGTTTTTTTTCCTCTTTATTAGTGCATCATCTATGAGTCTCTCATACACCATCCATGAAAGCCACATATCAACCTCACATGCTTATTAATTCATTGGAATCTGGCCTACATATCCATGTTTATGGGACTCTTGTGTCTCACATCTAGCACCATTGATTTACGAGCTTGTCTTTATTGGGCATTTTTCAAGATCTTTTGTGTGCACTTTATGGGCTTGTCTTGTGCAATCCATACTTGTGAGTTTTTCAAGTACATGCACCACATCCTGGCTCCAATTGCGAAAGATCCCCTTGACCTTACCATCGTGACGCACCCCAACATGGGCTTTAATACCATTTTTGGGGGAGATACCACCTTGGATAGCCTCCAATTGATTAGCTAAATAACATATAGAGATACCACTTAACCCAAAAGGTTAATCACTCATTCTTCTCATGAGTATCCACTGTGGGTCTGTTATGTTCTAAGGAATTAGGAACTAATGTATTAGAACTTCATTTTGTAATGTTGGCAAACCATGATCAAAACATTTTAGTCTTGTTTAGACTTGCTCAAAGTATGTGTTTGTATGTAAAGTTGGAATCGAGTTACTGTAGGATTTACTATGTAAATCTACCTAGCTTGATCGATCGAGAATTAGACTTGATCGATCGAAAGTCGTGCAGATTGTTTTTTCTACAAAATTTCCAACTCAGCCCAAGCCCGTTTGATGTGTAGTGTTTTATGTTTTGTCTTAAGTATAAAAGGGAAAACCCTAGCCACGTTTTGAGGTTGCTCTTTATGTTGTGTGTATGAATCTTCTGTGAGATCTAGAGGTATTTGCCTTCACATACACTTAGGGTTTCCAATCTCAAGATTGATGTTGAGAGCTTGGTGATCAATTCAGTTGTTGTTTCAAAAGCTTAAAGTAATCACAAGCGGGAGTGCTTGTACTTGCTGGAAATCCAAGAAAGAAGTAGTCCGTAGACTCAGAGCTGTCACGTGGTCATGGTAGTAAGTTTCCTACTCGAAGTAATAATAGGATGAAGTGGTCTAAGTCGCTATTGTGTAAACTTCAATTCTTTCATAGTGGATTCAGTTTTACTTTAAGGATAGTTAGGTTAAATCCTCCCCAGGTTTTTTATTGGTTTGGTTTTCCTAAGTTATCGTATTATTGTGTTCTTTATTTTCCACACTTTACAATAATGTGATATGTAAAGTTGTAATTTACAACTATGTGTTTTGTTGGCTTTAATTCCATACCAAATTTGATTGTAATTTTATTCAATATTTTGTACATTGTATTTAATTATGAGATTTAATTGTAGGGGTTGTGTGATAGAGAGAGAGAGAGAGAGTGGTTGAAGACTCAAGCAATTGAAGACAGAAGAGTTTTCACAGGTATCTCGTGACTAGGCATCCCGTGAAATGATGCATGTGCCTTACACATAACTGGAATGCGAAAAGTCAGAACAAATGGAGACAGCTGTGTTTCGCGAGTAGTTCACGTGTAAGGCCCTCCCGCGAGACACTCGCGAAACATTTTGTTTTGCCAAACTGTCATTTCTGATACACACTTTCTGTGCCTACACTATTTATACTCACGTTACCCACAGATGTTGAGGAGTGCTTCAAAGAGAAAACCCTAGCCATAAACCTTGAGAGTTAGAGATTGTTATACCCACATATATGTACATATTTGCTTGTAATTTTCCTCAACTCCTACCTCTCCATTTCCATACCATTGAGAGGCTGATAGCCCAAATACTTACCACACCCTTTTAGAGTGTCAGTGAGGTTTTGGTGTTATTGGAAAGCATTGGAAGAAGACAAGGATGGCAGATGCAACATGGAACTTGTTGCAGGATCCAAAGAGTTAGACAAGACACGATTCTGAGAAACCTTGGAGTAGGAGTTTAGAGGGCTTAGGTACATTAAGTAGATTAGGTTTGGAGGATCTCTTGCTAACCCATGTATCCCAATTGATTGTCTAGTGGATCGATTACCACTTAGAGGGCGGTGGAGAGGTTTTACGCCGAGGATTTCGGTTTCCTCTTCGATAATACATCGTTGTGTTGTCTTTGTGTTTGCATCATTCTTCCCTACTCTTTTAGCTTTCATATTACTGCGGTGTTATATTGAATATGGCTTAGAGTAGTTTATTTGTTCATCCACTCCTTTTACTCTATTCTGCACTTACTATAAGTTAAGAGTAAAATCTATAGAGCCGTAATTTTTAATTTGGGGTCTAAACAACTCTTGTGTTTTCACACATTTTAGAGCATTTATTATTAATTTTTGAAGTCTCAAGGTTTAATTTGTTACTTTTCAAAATTTCAAGTTTAATTTGTTACTTTTGAAACCATATGATTTAATTTGTTACTTTTGAAACTATATGGTTTAATTTGTTATACACCTAAACTGTAGGGTTTCAAATATAATATACCCTAATTATTAACAACAAAGATTTGAGTTTCGAAAATGTTTAAAAAATCCAATCTTTACCCAAAAAGTAAGCACCATCTCAATGGCTATATTGGTATAATTATCCTTAACAAGTTTAAAACCTAAACTGGTTCTCTATACGTAATGGTTGGATCATATGTCCGATGTGTGTGTGTGCAATTTGCACATATACAAGGACCTATCGAATGAAGTTGCGACACATATAATTTACTACAATCAAGTTGTTTTTGTATTGTTAGACACGAATTAGGTATCCATGCATTGAAGAGATCCACTAATAGAACAATCCAACTAGATTGGAGCTTCGAATCGTCAAGTGGGTAAGTTTTTATAGTAAGTAGTAGTATTAGGATTGAGTTATATTCTTATATTGCACAACTTCCAATGTACTTGGTGAATTCTTCAGTATAGTAGTGATTTATTGTAATGTTTAAATTGTTAGGATTTTCCCTTCATAATCATATTGCCTATGGCAAAATTTACTTTTTGCTATATTTAATTTTTACAATATTGTTATGTCCATCGTCAACTAAATTGTGTACGTTTTTAGACCCCTTAAAACACAAGTTGTTTAACCTAGTTATTTAGCCAAATAATTACTTAGATAAATTATTCAAATCTAAGTTAATATAAGCAAATCATATCATGTAAATAATGTAGAAATATAAAGAACACATGATATGGTAACCTAGGAAAATCAAACCGGTAAAAAATCTGGGGAGGATTTAACCTATCTATCCTCAAGGTAAAATAGATCCACTATGAAAGAATTGAAGTTTGTACAATAAGACTTAGACCACTAACATCCTATTACTACCTCGTGTAGAAAACTTATTACCACAACCACGTGACAGCTCCAAGTCCGCGGGCTACTTCTTTCCTTGATCTACTACAACCACAAGTGCTCCCACTTGTGATTTTGAGACTCCACTTAAAGGTTTTAGATCTTCTTTAAGTTCTTTATGCAGCAACTGAAGGGATCACCAAGTTCTTGACCTGAATCTTGATCTTGATAACCCTAAGTGTCTATGAAGGTAAACACCTCTAGATCTCACAAGAGATTGAACACATAGCACATCAAAGACCTAAGAGAGCTTTTGGGTACAAAACCCTAGATCTATAAAAGACGCACAAGCTGCACTCTAATATCTCTCTGGAAAGCCTTGAAAACCCTACCTAGGGTTGGCTTATGATGTCCTTTAAATACTAGAAAAAATGGATCACGATTTGGGATTCAAACGAATAAGTTATAGCCTTTTTACGTTTGTTGATCTGCGACTTTCGATTGATTGAATCTAATTTTCGATCGATTGAGCCTTGCAGAAATTGAACAGTAATTTCCTACAATTATTCAATTCCAGACTTAATTTAAACCAAACTTTGAGCAAGTCTAAACCTAGACTAAATATTTTGATCATAGTTTGCTAACATATACAAATTAAAGTTCTAATACATTAGTTTGACTAGGATTGGGAAATCGAGTAAGGGTAAGAGCATGGCACTAAAAGCCAACAGCAGTGACATAGATGAGTCATCGGACGATGAAGATTCTAAAATGAAATCCTACATAACAAGGTAGTTCAAAATGTTCATGAAGAATTTGAATGCTCAAGGATTTGAAAAGGACCGAAAGCAATCCAATTTTTCACAATTTAAGATCCAAGATAAGGGGAAGAATGATGCTAGGGATGAAGGTCAATACACTATTCCCTTCGGACCAAAGTGCTTCGAATGTCAAGGTTTTAGACACATAAAACAAGAATGTCCAACTTATCTCAAGACCATTGGGAAAAGCAAGTCCCTTGCTACTACATTGAGTGATACCAAGCCTAAGGATGATTTGGAAAATGATGATGATAGAATCTTGAATGCCTTCACTACCACTGTAAATCCTACTGAAGGGATTGTTGAAGAACTGGATAAAGAAGAGGACTTGTTGGAGTCTAAATTTGAGAAAATGGATAAACTAGATTACATCCATAAAGCCTATGCAAAATTGTGCAATGTCTCTAAAAAGCATGAGAAATTGTATAGGTTGGCCACCAAAAAGCTCGATGATGTGGAGTTTAAACAAGAAGAATCTCCACAAAGTTTGAAGAAGCTAATCAGGCCATTGGAGCACTGCGGTTTGAGAACAAATTCTTGGTTGAGAGAACCAAGAAGCTTGAAGCAGAGCTATTCCAAGTCAGAGCTCAGTTGGAGAGGACTTCAAGTGTAGAGTTTGATGAGATGCTTAGCTTTCAAAAATCTTCTTCTAATCGAACCGGTTTAGGGTATGATTTCTCTTCCTCTAATATTGCTTCTTCTAGTACTACTGTGTTTGTTTCAGTTGCTAATAATGTTGAATATGAGAATAATGATGTGAAAACTGTTTTAGCTAGTGAGAACATAGACATGGGTAAATCTATCTTAGAAGCACCCTCTAAGCTTGATAAGAAAGAGACTAAAAACCTTAGCGCTAAGAAGGGCAATAACCAAAAGTCTAGACAAAAGAAGCAGCATTTCTATCATTACTATGAAGCGACTAGACATACTCGACCAAATTGTTACAAATGGTTAGTCACTCAATGAAGCAACAGTATGATCTCATTTAGAAACCTGAATCAGTTTCCATCCTCCTTTGCTCCTCTTGGAGATCTTCTCAAAGCCTTTATGTTCCTTTCGAACTTGAACGGTTTCAATTATTCCCCCTCACCATCGGATCAAGGATTCGCCAAACGGAAAGGTTCCTTCCAAGGTGTGGAAGGAAAAAAGCTCTAAGGGATTTAGTCACTTTTTCTCTCTCCCTCTCTTTTTTGATTATGCATTACTTATGTGTTTTGCTTTCTTGTTTTTGAGTCAATCTAGGTTTTATACTATGCTTTGCTTAACGTGTTTTTGTTTGTTTGTTTTCAATTTTACTTTATTTTGTTTTCATAAATAAAATAAAAATGAAAATAAGAAAAATACAAAAACAACATGTTTTGTGTACTTAGGTACTTGTGTACCTTGGATGGCCATTGAAACAAAGTTTTCAAAACTTTGTAACTTTTGTAGCTTAGATGAGCATCTCTATGCACAACTAAGCAAGTGAGTTTTATGGCTCGTGTTTGTGATGAGTAAGATTAGGTAATCTCTTGTATTTAACACTCGTATCACTCTTTTTGATGAGAAGGACTAGAAAATCCTAAGAGAAAGGCATAAATAATCATCTCACCACTATTGCTCGCCAATTATGAAATGACATTTGTATGCTCCGATATAGCAAAGGTGCATCGTCAATGACATATGTATGCTTTAGCATAGCAAAAGTGCAATATCAAAAGCTTAACATAATTGGGTATTTTCTTTTCTCTCTCTTATATGCCCATGCATAATATGCTCAAAAGAAAAAAAATATGCAAAGAAAAATCAAAAGCAAAAAGAATCAAAATGCTTTTAAATATGGTTACAAGTGTGTCTCTAGGAGATGTGGGAGTTATAGGATGTACTTTAAAGGTGATAGTCCCCATCAAACAATTATGGTTGTGTATGAGTTAAATTGATTTTTCTCATATCTCAAATCGTCATAACATGTAGACACTTATGCAATCTTGTGATGTCTTTCACACACAACACGCAAAATTCTTTGCTACTTTTGATACATGTACAAGTACAATGTGATTTGGCCATTACAAGGAATACATGTATTAATGTATACTAACTAAACTGTCTTGACTTGTTTTTGAAATATAAAATTGGTTAGACTTGTTTAGTGTGTGTATGTGTTTTGGATCTAAATACTTGACATTTTTCTTGTTGAGAGATGACTTTGGAAGCTTAAAAATGTTGTTTGAATCTTTGGTTGGGTAACATGCTTGATTGCATTCATGTTTGTGTTTTTCTCTTCCTTGAAAAACTATTTTTGCCCATCTCAATAGCTCTCAATAGATAGCTATCTATCAAGACCCTTGGCTTGCTTTTCTCGACAGATCTTATCGCATTTTCAATCCATCGAACTTTGTAGAATTTTTCTCAATAGCTGTTCAATCCATCGAGGTTTCTTTGCCGTTGACAGTTTCTCGATAGCACCTCGACAGATTTATTTGCTAAGAATTACTACTCGATAGCTCCTCGATCCATTGAGATTCATGTTTCTATACATAGATTCATTGTGATTTTTTTTCTTATTTCTCTCCAATCTCTCTTAATAGAAACTCTCTCCTTTCTCTCCCAAACACTTTTCCCTAAACCCTTTCACCTTTTCCACTTGTTTTTCAGTCTAAACCTTGGTTTCTACCTCTGGTATGATCTCTTCTCTCTCATTTATCATGCATTTCATACATTTAGACCTAGGTTTTTGATTTTTTTGGGGAAAATTTTTGGGGTTTTTTCAAAATTGTTGAGTTATTTGTGAAATTTTTGGGTTGGATTTTGTTTAAATGATCCTATATGATCATGCATTGCATCACATTTGCATTTTCACAATGTTTCATGCATTATAGATGCATGATTTCTTTGTTGGAACCTTGTGTGGTTTGGATTGGGCTAAACCCATGATGTTTTTACTATTGCATGTCACATGTTAATGCATTTTTCATGCATACATACCCTTTTTTTCCTTCTTTTTGATATTGTTATTGATTGGTACTTTTCTGCTTCTCTCTCTCTCTCTCTCTCTCTCGCGAAAAGTTTGCGCATGGCACCTAAGCACAAATCCACTTCGT
>JAOWBE010161757.1:0-13279 GCA_028566155.1 Quercus phellos | reverse complement strand
CCTTCTTGACTTCTTGTCATCCCAATCATATTCCTGCTAATGACAATATTTCTTTTTGACTCAATGATGTTCATGTTTTTAAATTATATCAACTGAGCATTAATAATGTGCAACTTTGTCATCTTTGCAGTTTGATTGGTGAAGAGGATTAAAATGAAGCCTGACTGGCCCTGTGAGATGGGCCTGACGGATCCATGACCATGGGCCGATAAAAAGAAAGCCCAATTCATGAAAAGGTCCATTATGAACAAATTCTACGAAACAAATAGAATCTTAATGGAAATAGAACCCAAATACGAGATGGATTTTGGAAGATGCGCCATTAATGAAGATTTTCTCTATAAGGGAATAACTTAACCACCACGTTTAGGATTTCTCAAAAAGACTCCTATAAGGAAAAGACTTGGATTCTAAGGGAGAGAAATCCATCTTCGACTACTATAAAAGTTCCAATACCCTCACATAATAAGGTACGCATAATTGACCAATTTCTAGCACTCTAGAGTTATGAGAATAATTCTAACTTAACATTCGGAGGGCATTTGGCCGGCACCACATCGGTGCTCTCTGCTAGGTCTTTTTCTTTCTTCTTTTTTGCACAGGTGATTTACTTAAGCATTAGGATCGTGCAACTCTCTGGTGAGATTTACGGCATCATCAGTTGGCGCCGTCTGTGGGGAACGGTGACTGCTTAGCCAGATGTATTGTTTCCCGGACACAAGAGCTACATGGTACTCACTCGCTCGATGGCCACCACTAACAACGGTCAAGGAGACAAGCCGCCGAGATCCACCGCATTGGAGAGACAGGTCCAAACCCTCATGGCTGCGGTGGAATGACTCACGAAACAAAATCATAATCTAGAGGAACAACTACGTTAAAGAGACGTAGGACACAATGTTCAAGAGGAAAACCAGGGAGACAGTTCCGAACGAGGGGGACCCAAAAGGCCAGAGGGATGTAACGAGCCTACCAAACCAGAACGGCAAAACTTGAGCATGCCCTCTCTCATGGATACAGCCCTACCTCCTATTTTCACGGAGATGCAGGCGATGAAGGAACTAATGGAGGTTATGATGAACGCCTTCAAGGGACGAGTCTCCAGTGACCTTGACGATTTAGTAAACAGAACCGACTCACCGTTTACTATCTCCATCAATTCATGTCCCCTGCCACAGAAATTCCAAATGCCGCAGATTGAGAGCTACGACGGGGTCGAGGACCCACTCGATCATCTCGAAACCTTCAAAATTCTGATGCACCTCCAAGGAGTACCAGACGAGATCATGTGTAGGGCCTTCCCTACGACGCTGAAGGCCCCGCAAGAATTTGGTTTAATAGATTAATTCCAAATTTAATCAACACTTTCAAGGAACTGAGCGCCCAGTTCACCTCACACTTCATTGAGGGACATAGGTACAAGAAATCTACGGCGTGCTTGATAAACATCAAGCAGCGAGAAGATGAGACGCTGAAGTTCTACATAACTCGCTTCAACAAGGAAGCACTCTCAATCGATGAGGCCGACAATAAGATTTTGGTAGCGGCCTTCACTAATGGTTTGCGGAAGGGAAAATTCTTGTTCTCTCTATACAAAAACAACCCAAAGACCATGCCTGAGGTACTCTATAGGGCCACTAAATACATGAATGCGAAAGATGCACTGCTGGTTAGGGAAGAAAAGCCCAGGAAGAGAGAGAGACTGGAAGATGTGCGACAGGACCAAGGACGGGGGAGAGAAGGGACAAAAGACGCCCTAAGCCCTCGGGAGGAAGATTTACAAGCTTCACTTCGTTGAACGCCCCCTTAGACCAAGTTCTTATGCAGATCAAGGACGAGGGGACCCTGACATTTCTAGGGAAGTTAAAGAGTGATCCGAGTAAGCGATCTAGAAATAAATATTGCCGCTTCCACCATGACCATAGCCATGACACGGTTGATTGTTACGACTTAAAGCAGTAGATTGAGGCCCTTATCAGAGAAGGAAGGTTGCAGAGGTTTGTCAGTAAGGAGAGAACAGATACGAATCTTCGGGAATAAGCCCCCCGACGGGACAATGAGCATTCGAGACCCCCCATTGAAGACATAAGAATGATTGTGGGAGGAACCGCGACTACCAGCTCATTCAGAAAGGCTCGAAAGACCTACTCAGGATGGTCCAGAATGTCCAGCTAACGGCCTCCGTACCTAAAATAGCGCGGAAGGAAAGCCCCATCATTGGGTTCTCGAAAGAAGATGCGAGACATCTCTATCACACTCACGACGACACACTTGTTGTCAGCGTACGGGTAGAAGACTACAATGTGCACCGAGTGCTGGTCAACAACGGCAGCTCGGCGGACATCCTATACTACCCAGCATTCCAGCAAATGGGGATTGACAGAGCGCAGTTGATACCAACGAATGCTCCGCTGGTTGGCTTTGGAGGAATAAGGGTATTCCCGTTAGGAGTGGTCACACTATCGGTGACAGTGGGCGACTATCCGCAGCAGATCACTAGGGATGTAACGTTCTTATGGTCAATTGTTCGTTCGCCTACAATGGTATCCTCAGACGACCCACACTAAACTCGTGGAAGGCAGCAACATTGACATACCATTTAATGATCAAATTCCCTACAGAGTATAGGATTGGGGAGTTATGAGGGGACCAGGTGGTTACGCGCGAATGCTACATTGCCATGCTGGAGATGGAGGATCACCAGCAGACCATATGTATAGAAGAGCAACGGACAATGGCGGAACTGGTTGAAGAGTTGGAAGAGGTAACTCTCGATGAATCAAGGCCTGAACGAACAACTAGGATGGGGACATTGGCCAGGCAGCCGATACGCCAAGCCCTCACATCATTCCTTAAGATGAATCAAGACGTGTTTGCGTGGAGCCACGACAACATGCCTAGGATTGATCTTTTAGTCATAGTCCATAGGCTGAACGTGAACCCGACATCCTCACCCATCCAACAGAAAAAACGAGTGTTCGCACCAGAGCGAGATAAAGCGATAGCCGAAGAAGTCAGGAAGTTGCTAAAAGCAGGTTTCATTCGAGAACTATACTATCTTGACTGGTTGGTGAACGTAGTCATGGTCAAGAAGGCTAATAGAAAGTGGCGAATGTGCATCGACTTCATAGACCTCAACAGAGCATGCTCGAAAGACAGCTACCCCCTCCCTCGAATAGACACTCTAGTAGATTTAACAGTAAGACACGAGCTCCTAAACTTCATGGATGCCTTCTCGGGATATAATCAAATCAAGATGAATGAGGACGATCAAGAAAGAACCTCTTTTGTCACCAGTCAAGGGCTTTTTTGCTACAAAGTGATGCCGTTCGGACTCAAGAACGCAGGGGCGACGTACCAGAGACTAATGAACAAAATGTTCACACACCAAATTGGGAGGAATGTACAAGTCTACGTTGATGATATGTTGGTGAAGAGTTTACGCGAAAAAGACCACTTGAACGACCTCCAAGAGACGTTCAACACCCTTCGATCATATAACATGAAACTGAATCCAAGCAAATGCGTGTTCGGGGTAACAGCCGGGAAATTCTTGGGCTTCATGATGTCCCAAAGAGGTATAGAGGTCAATCTGGAGAAGGTACAAGCCATAATGGAGCTAGGGCCACCAAGGACGGTGAAAGAAGTGCAAAGTTTGAATGGCAAAATTGCGGCCCTAAACAGATTCGTCTCCAAAGTGACGAACAAATGTCTGCCATTCTTCCGTACTATAAGAAAATCGTTTGAGTGGATGGACGAGTGCTAAAGGCATTCGAGGACTTGAAGAAATACCTTTCGTCCCCACCACTACTCAGCCCGTTCAGGCCAGGAGAAGAACTCTACCTCTACATAGCGGTTTCGTAAGCAGCAGTCAGTGCGGCTTTAGTAAGAGAAGAGGAAGGATCGCAACGGCCCATCTATTTTATAAGCAAGGCATTCCGAAGAGCAGAAGAAAGGTACTCCATGATGGAGAAGTTGGCCTTTGCACTCATAACGGCGACATGAAAGCTCAAGTTATATTTCCAGGCCCACACGATCATAGTTTTAACGGACCAGCCCTTGAAAAGAGCCATGAGCAGCCCTAAGGCTGCCAAAAGGATGGCCTTATGGGCAATTGAGCTGAGCGAGTTTGATATACGGTACCGCCCGTGAACCTCGGTAAAGAGACAAGTAGTGGCAGACTTCATAACTGAGTATACTCAATTAGAAGGCAAGGGGACAGACAGCCGCGAACAATGGAGCATCCACACAGATGGATCATCAAACTAGCACGTAGGAGGTGCCGGTGTGGTTATACAAACCCCGGAAGGGGATAAGATCGAATGCATGATCCGATTGGATTTCGCCACAACCAACAACAAGGCCAAATATAAAGCCTTGGTGGCTGGGTTAGACCTCGCGAAGGCAGCAGGAGCTGAAAATATGATCGTACATTGCGATTCCCAGGTAATAACGAGCCAGAGTAACGGCGACTACGAGTGCAGAAATGAGAAGATGAAGAAGTACCTGGAGAAAGTGAAGAATCGGATCGGTAGCCTCAAAGTCAGGTTCATTCAAATCCTAAGAGAGGAAAACGAATGTACCGACCGTCTTGCAAAAGCAACCTCGGCGGAGTTTATGATTGCATCAAAACAGGTATTATCTTTTATCCAAATCTCTTCTCTTATCAATGAAAAAGCAAATGTGTAGGAGATAAATTCTGAAGTGAATTGGACAACGCCGTTAGTAACATACCTAGGTCAGACACTCTGCCAGACGGGAAAGACGCTGCTAGGAAGCTGAAAGTTAAAGCCTCACGATTTGTGCTAATCAAAGATGTCTTATACAAAAGAGGATTCTCTCGACCACACCTAAGGTGTTTGAGCCATGACGAAGCAGGTGTTTGAGCCATGACGAAGCAGACTACGTGATGAGAGAAGTCCACGAAGGTATCTGTGGAAACCACTCCGGGGCTCGGTCGTTAGTGCACAAATTAATCCGAGCGGGATAATATTGGCCCACTATGCTGAAAGACGCCCAAGCTTACGTCAAGGCCCGCAACAAGTGTCAAAGGTTCAGTAATCTGATCAGACAACCATCCGAGGAGTTGACACCCATGTCGGCCCCATGGCCGTTCGCCCAATGGGGACTAGACATCATGGGCCCTTTCTCGACCGCAGTAAGACAGCTAAAGTTCCTTATAGTTGGTATCGACTACTTCACCAAATGGGTGGAAGCAGAAGCCCTAGCCACTATCACCGAGAAGAATATCCGAAACTTTATGTGGAGGAATATTATCTGTAAGTACAGGATACCAAGAGTACTCGTCTCTAACAATGGAAGGTAATTCGACAACAACGCATTTAGGAACTTCTGCTCAGAGCTAGGTATTAAGAATCACTACTTATCTCCCGCACACCCACAAGCTAATGGGCAAGTCGAGGTCACGAACTGGTCCTTGCTCAAGATAATCAAGACCCGGCTCGAGGGGGCAAAGGGAATCTGGCCTGACGAGTTACCAAGCATCCTATAGGCATATCGGACTACGGCAAGGACACCAATTGGAGAGACGCTGTTTCGACTCACATACGAAGCTGATGCAGTCATCCCAGCGGAGGTAGGACTCACAAGCCATCGAATGGAGAACTACAACGAGGATAAGAACGAAGAAGCCATGTGCCTTTAGCTAGAGTTGGTGGACGAGGTCCAAGCAACGGCAGAACAAAGGTTGGCGCGATACCAGAATCTCATGGTGAAACACTACAACTCCAATGTCAGGCATAGGGACTTTCAGATGGGAGACCTAGTGCTACGAAAGGTAATGGGCACTGCCAAAGACCCTTCACAATGAAAACTTGGACCAAACTGGGAAAGATCTTATAGGATCACGTCATGGCAAAGGAAGGGTACCTACCACTTCAAGACGTTGGACGAACGGAAGCTCCAGCATCCATGGAATGCGGAGCACCTTCGAAAGTACTACCAGTAGAGAGATATTGGACGATGAACTCCCCTTATTTCCTAGCTTAATTAATTTTACTACTAGTTTTATTTTCTTAGACAAGTTTTGCTACAATAATTTTCAGTACCCTTTTAAGCCTGAGGGGGCAGGTACTTTTCTACAAATGCATGTTTTAATTTTTTTTAAGAAGAACATTCAGACTCAGCTATCTTTCATTGCTATTGCATTCTAGCTACATAACTCCACAAAGTGGACAGACCCAACTAGGGTAAAGAATTTAGTAAGTCCACAAAGTGAATGGACCCTATAAGGACAAAATCCTACGTAAGTCCACAAAATGGACGGACCCAACTAGGGTAAAAAAAAAACTTACAAAGTCCACAAAGTGGACAGACCCTACAAGGGTAAAATCCTACATAACTCCACAAAGTGGACGGACCCAACTAGGATAAAGAATTTAGTAAGTCCACAAAGTGGACGGACCCTATAAGGGTAAAATCCTACGTAAGTCCACAAAGTGAACGGACCCAACTAGGGGAAAATCCTTCGAAAGTCCACAATGTGGACGGACCCAACTAGGATAAAGGAACTTAATAAGTCCGCAAAGTGGACGGACCCCATAAGGGAAAAAGCCTACATAAGACCACGAAGCAAATGGACCCAACTTGGGTAAAGAATTTAATAAATCCACAAAGTGGACGGACCCTACAATGGTAATTCCCAAATGAGTAAGAAGCTGACGAACCCAATCACAGTTAATAATTTGAAAGTCCACGATATGGACGAACCCAACTAACTTAAAATATCAGCACGTTCACAAGAGTGGACGGCCCCTACAAGAAATTCAAAAATTAAACAAGTCTATCAGATAGACAGGCCCTACGCAAAATTAAATATCTGGCAAGGAGTGGACAGACCCTCGTATAAACGAAAATACAACAGATATATCCCACAAATAAAATATTCATAAGGCATTATCAATATTGTTTACACATTGTCTATGACGGATAAAGATTGTTCTCCAAATACAAAAAATACACGGCAAAAATATGTAAAAACATGAAAATAACTATGACGGGGTTGAAGCATTCTCCTGATGCTCAGCGACGGGTTGGATGGCTGCCTTAGTGACAGCTGGAGTAATGGGTTCAGGGACGGGTTGGTTGGCCGTGTCAGTGATAGGTTGAGCAAGGGCTAACTCCCCTTCGCCTTGACCGTCAGCTTCAGCAAAAAGGTCGTCCGTATCATCTGAAGCAATAGACAGGGTGGACGTCTGAGCTTGATCCTCCATTTTGATATTTGAAACATCTAGGTTGGGATAGGCCTTCTTGACCTGACGGAGGGCATCCTTGAACCCCTGAAGGAAGGAGTTTCCAAGCTCTGATAGCAAGGCATCAGAGTCACGGTACTTACGTACCGCCACCTCTTTAGCCTGACGGAACCCATCCTTCAAGTTTTTTATCTCCGTCTCCTTACCCTCAAGGGCCGTCTTCGCCTCTCCCATGCTCTGCTCGAGCTCCTTTCTCTCCCTCTCTGAAAGTTCAAACTTTTTCTCCATAATTGCTTTCCAACTTTGAAGTTGGTTCTGCCTTGGACCGTACATGCTCCAGGGCTGCCTCGTTCTTCAGACACCGTCCCATCAGACCCTTCATCATCACCATTGCCTAAAAATGCAAGAAGTGAGTTAGATATTCACTAAAATTAGGCCGACAGACGGAAAGCTGACGGATCAGATTACCTGAGCAATTGCAAAGAGGCCGGACTCCCCCATGGCCTCCGTTGAGTGGTTTCCCAGATCCTTATAATCCTCTGCAGAGATGATGGACGAGATCTACTCCAAGGCGTGCTTGGAGTCTTCATGGAGGAGAACGGGTGGTTTCTCCGGGAGGTTGGACGGAGCCTTCATGAAATCCTTGCCTGACCCATGCTTCGCGGGGGTAACCGTCTTGCCTTCAGCCATTAGCCCAACGACGAGCTCTAAAGAGACTTTAGGTTTTTTCGCCTAATGGTCACCTTTAGGTGCAGTCTTCCTTTTTATAGATGGATTGATGGCTACAACTGCCAATGGAGCCACATTGTCGAACTCTTTCTTTTTCGCGGCCTGAGCCTTGATCAATGCTCTCCTCTTGGCGTCGTACATTTCTTAAAAAAAAATAATAAAAAAAAAATAAAAAAAAAGGTGAACGGATACAATCAATTGCCGGGACAAACTATGACCATATAAGTAAAAATAGAAATGACAGACTTACGTCAACGAACTTTTGCTTCGTACTTAAGAGCTGCCGACGTTGGTTCTGGTCCGTCACAATACCAATGAATGGTCTTGAGGTTAACCAATTTTGCCCATGTCCTCTCTTCAGGTTTAGTCTTTGAAATTTTTTTTTCAAGGAAGCCAAACTCTTCAACGTCGATCTGTGGGCGCCATCTAACTGAAAAGATTGATGGTCAAATGTTAGTTAAAAAGAAATGCTTAAATCTATTGAACGGACCAACAACAAAACAAACTAGGACGGGTGTGTACGGGACAGGTGTAAAATGCCCCAGGTTGTATCGACGGGCATATGATTGGTATCCCCTGGACGACCCATCCAGCCGTCACCTTCTAAGAAGAAATATTGACTTTTCCAATCCCTATTTGAGTCTGGAGTTTCATATATAATCTTCAGTAACGGACTCCTAGGGACGAAACTGTACACCCCCCTAGACTTGTCAATCTTGTCCGGACGGTAGCAATGGAGGAACCCCCTAACTGTCAGACACCTGGGCTCCGTCCGACATGGCGCCATAAAGAATCTCCATGGCTATAAAGATCCTCCATGCATTCGGAGATATTTGATTGACGGATAAACCCAAGCACTTGAGAAGCTCACAATGAAGGGCATTCAAGGGGAACCTAAGTCCCGCCTTCAACATCTGTTCATATATACCAACACTCTCTACGCCATCATAATAGCATTTCTCGGACTTATAGGGCAGACAGATGGGGATGTTCTCTGGGATCTAGTAATTTTCCCTAAGGGTTTTGAAGTGGCTCTCCTTGATTGTAGAAACGAAGTTATTTACCGTCCACTCCGGCAACATAATGAACTCCCTGAGTCCATTAGAGCCTATAACGGACCTTAATGGTTACTCCTCACCATCGTCAGAGATCTCTACTAGTTCAGCCATCTCCGTATCCTCATTTGTTGAGGATGACGAAGAGGCAGACAGACTTCTATCTTCACCCAGACTCTCTTGGTCTACATGACTGGACGGATACACATCCTCATAATCCACTCGTCACGAACGACTGACTAGTTACTTGACGCACTAGACATCACCTACACGAGACGATAAAACCTAAACAACTCAGACGGATCTAACAATAATGACGGACGTGTAAAGTCTAAAAAATTGAGATAAAAATTGAATCTACAAGACTCCTTGAGGAAGAACACTTACCAAATTTTTTAGTCAACAACGGGTAGATCAAGTGAACGGGCAAGTGTGTCGACGGTCGGTAAGACAGTGTTAACGGGTCGCTCTGACAACGATGACGGTTGTGCTCTGACAGTATGTTTCGGCTGGAAAATGAAGAAATGAGAGGAGAAGGTTGGTTTTTATAGGAAAAGTGCTCAGAAGACGAAGCGAAGTTTCGATCTGAGAGAAAGACCAATCAAAGAACGACACGTGTCGAGCGTCATAAATGCTTTTGGACAGTCTGTCATACGTTCGTACACCTGACGATCGCTGCATCTTCAATCATTAACTCTTGATTATTGTCACCGTCATCCTGCCATTCATGCCGTCAGCTCATTATAATTATTACCGTCAGCCTGACCATTTGAACCATCAGCCCCTAGACTTTGAAACGACAACCCATAAAGTTTGTACCGTCACCCCATTTGATCCTCCTCTTCAACAATGATGGACCAAAAGGGGTGAAGGGGGCAACTGAAGAGGATTAAAATGAAGCCTGACAGGCCCTGTGAGATGGGCTTGACGGATCCATAACCATGGGCCGATAAAAAGAAAGCCCAATTCATGAAAAGGTCCATTATGAACAAATACTACAAAATAAATAGAATCTTAATGGAAAAAGAGCCCAAATACAAGATGGATTCCAGAAGATGCGCCATTAATGAAGATCTTCTCTATAAGGGAATAACTTGACCACCATGTTTAGGATTTCTCAAAAAGACTCCTATAAGGAAAAGACTTGGATTCCAAGGGAGAGAGATCCATCTTTAACTACTATAAAAGCCCCAATACCCTCACATAACAAGGTACGTATAATTGACCCCTCTCTAGCACTCTAGAGTTGTGAGAATAATTCTAACTTAACCTTCGAAGGATATTTGGCCGGCACCACACCAGTGCTCTCTACTAGGTCTTTTTCTTTCTTCTTTTTTGCACAGGTGATTTACTCGAGCGTTAGGATCGTGCAACTCACTGATGAGATTTACGGCATCATCAATTGGTTCTATTGTAATTGCCTTTGGATTTTATACTGTGATGTGGGGTCAAGCCAAGGAGAAAGTAATTGTTGGTGACAGCGTTCATTACTTGGAATCATCCACCCAAAAGACCCCACTCTTGCAAAACACATAATGCAAATATACAAGAAAGTTTTATACGAATATCCATACACACGCAAGCACAAATGTTAAATATCCAACCAACCAGTACGGTACAACCAACAGTAAGTACTTTTTGCTTTTAGCCTATGGCGTTGCACTACTTCCACCATCCATGGAATGACAATCGACAGGGAGAAGATAAAGGCTAACGCTGCATAACTAAAATATTATTGCCAATTATTGTACAATTTAGGCATGGTACATGAGAGGAAGCATGGGATCAGAAACTTCATAGGGTAAATTTTTCCTAGAGGGATTAAATATCTATGATATGTTATGATATTAAAAGTTAATAAACCAAAAAATTCGTGGCCTATACGCCAATACAACTTCTTTGTGTAAAGTTACAACTTTCAATGTTATAGTTTATCCTTTGGCATTTTTTTCTTTTCCCTTTTTTACCCCCTGCATATTGGTCAATATCATAAATTACATGCATATTGTGCTAGATTGAAACTATAACTTTGAAAATGACATTATCCTAATTTTGGATTAGAATTAAACTTATTCCTACATGCCAATCAATCTGGTGAAGGTTGAAAAGGCTTGTAAGTTGTAATTGAATACAAATGAACCATCATGAACCACCAGTTCTGTTGACTATTTCCACCAATCCAGCACTAAGTAATGTTTAGGCTTAGGTAGCAGTCTATGTACTACAGTATCATGGTTTGAGAATTAAGCATGATTGAAATTGAGTTTGTTGGCCTCGCTCAGAAATAATTACACATAGCTCGAATCGAAAGGTTTTTATTTCAAAAAAGAAATTCAGAATACACTGAAAAATCAAAGGATAATACATCTACAACACAAGTACATGAGGCTGGACACTATCTTTTCCAGCAGCTACAAACTGAGAAATCATATGAACTAGCTACTCACTATATACACCCGAACTCTATATAGCAAACCCCCAAAATCTACAAAATTCATCAAAAATAAAAAATAAAATAAAAAAATCTACAGAATTCTTATCAGTCTCTACTGTCATATATAAACACATTGCTTTTACATTTTCGTTTGCAGATCTCCATTTCCAAGGGTGGATAATCTTTAAATGATCCCACTGTCCAAAGTTTAATGAGAAAAAAGCAATATTTTGCAAAAGCAGAAATATCAAAATTCTTAGTGATTTCAGTTTTATTGATTTACCACCAGGGGAAAACAAAACAAACTGAACTTGATTATTCCAGCCAACTAGTCAATATGTGTCACCATCTGACCTTTTCCACAAGCAAAAGTAATGATGGCATTACAGAGAGATATTAATATGAATGAATGGTTTTAATATATATATTATATAGTCCCAAGATTCTGGGATAGGTTAGGAATTCTCAATATATAGACTAATCAATTTTGATAATATATATTTCTATTCTATTAATATATATATATATATATTTCTCTATTCGTTGATAGATCCTTTTTCCTATATAGACCAAGAAGCAAAACCAATAATGCTGCATAGATATAATAGAAATCAGCCAGAGAGAGAGAGATGGCATAGAACAGTTGTTACAAGGATGTTCTACCATTTTCAGCCATGGTTGCAGTAGAGTGGACAAAGGTGATCTTAAACATTTTGTTCAAAGAAGCAAGTTTGAAAGGGTCGATTTACTATGCCTTATTCTCTCTTGTTCTTCTTCCCTTGGCCTTCATGATCTTTCACCAGTCTGTCTCTTAATTTGATTATCTATACTGTACACAGTTTTTGATAAACCAATGAAAAATACTTGCTCTTTAAAAAAAAATTTCTTACTGATTTTTTATATTTCATATTTAGAACTACAGATCTTCCAACATTCAATTTGTCTGTCCTCTGTAGAATTATCCTCCTGAGAGTACTTGGGAAGGAAAATTATACACAAGAAGCTATTCTTTTTTTAGTTTTCATTTGTAGGAAATGAAAATGGGTTAAAACAAAAGATGAGTATTTTTCTTTTCTTTTTTGAGGTAAGAGATAGAGAGTATTTTTCTAATATTGATTGGTTATGTGTGGGAAGGCAGGTCTGTAGCTCAGGTGTGTGGCTATAAAGGCATAAAATACAGTTCACCACTCTTGCTTCAGCCATCAGCAACCTCACACTGGTTTTCACTTTCATACTCGCTCTAATTATCAGGTTTCTTTCATTCTTTCTTATTGTTCATTAGACTTTTATTTTTGTTTCTGTTTAAGTATTTACATAATTTTTTTCTTTTTGAATGAATTAAATTATTATATTTGATTGCTTGTATTTAATGCAAGTGCACCATTATTTATGTCTCTTATTTCTAGCCATCTACTTGGTGGACAAGAATTGTTAAATCACTGGTTATTTCAATGATTCTTATGGAAAACACCTTCTACTTATGAAAGTCATTAGGAGTAGAATATTATCTGTTTGTTTATCTGGGCTGTTCTACATTCCTTCTCCTTTTAATATTATAATGGTGCTTCAAAAAGGATGCAAAATCTTTCTTTAAGAGTACTCAGGCTAAAATCATGGGCATTGTAGTATCAATATTGGTGCAATGGCAGTGGTTCTCTATGAAGGCCCTGCAATCATATAGATCACATCTCAATCACCATCCCTTTCAGTTCATTTTTCTTTAAGTTCATCACTATTGAATTGGGTCATAGGTGGCCTTCTACTTGTTCATACCATTTTACAGATTCAAGTTATGAGAATATTGCCATCAGAGCTAATTGTGGTGTTCGTATGCAACTTGTTTGCGACAG
>JAOWBE010161713.1:0-13281 GCA_028566155.1 Quercus phellos | reverse complement strand
TATATATATTATCAAAGAAAGCACAATGGTGAGAAAATGTGGATGTTCCCAAGTGGATTCCAACTGGTATGGAGGGAGCATATGTCATGGAAGCACCCTAGGCGTTAGGACTTACACGTAGGAATATGACAGGGCCAATAGGCTTTATACAATAGTTGCAACCGGACTTCCCTGATGTGTCCTTTTCCAACATCAACTACTATTTTAAGCCAAAGTCACGGGGATACATACATTATAAGATGGGATTATCTTAATTGTCTCAACAGCTCATTGTGTCAACATTTTAAAGTAAGGTGCCAAAGACTATGTCACTTCATGTTTTTGATTTGGACTACAAGAAAACGGAATGTGCTATTGTTTTAATTTGCATCCTATAATATTGACTAATGCACTAAGAATATATATGCATGAATTCCCACCAAATAGTGATACTATCATAGTACGCATTTGCTTGCTAATGAATAAAATCCAGATAGCACTGGGCATATGCATATTGCTATTACATTGCACAAGTCATCTATTGATATAGAACAAACAACATAAACTTTCCTTGAGTAAAAGAACTGCTAAAAGTTAGCGCCCAAGAAATTAAAAAAATAGCAAAATTTTTAGTAGAAATCACTGGCAACAGCAATAAAATTGTGTGAGATTTGGTGACCTGAAGAGAAATGACTCTGAGGATAAAATCGTCTCCTTTGGCCACAACCAAGGTCGTTTTTGGGAAAAAATCCATCATTTAGTCCTTGAAATCTATGTTTGTGTGTGGAGTGCAAAGGGCATGAATATCTGCTGGGAAGATATATTACCAATAGCAAGAAGCCACGTGGAAAACAATATACTAATCATGCCAATGAGAAAGCACTTTAGAATATTGGGTAGGTCAGATCTTAATACTGACTCTGGTTCTATTGGAATAGCTATAAGATTTGCAATGAAATTTCTTAAATTATATATGTTCTCTTCTACCTTCCCTTATTTTTTTTTTCTTGGGGGCCATTTTCTACCTTCCCTATTTTAGCTTCTTTAATACTATATTCAATGCGAATATATTCATGTTGAAGTTATCTATATTGATGATTCTTTCCGTGTTTGTAGAAACACATTTTTGAGAACTCCATTGGATATACATGATGACCTTTAAGGCAGACTAGTCTGCTGTGTTCATCACAAAGTCTTAGCAAAAACGCGACAATATTTGTCTTTATATTAGAAACTTCAGGCATGTTGATCGAGAAAACGATACTTTGCCTTGAATGTGGTACCCCAAAAGATGTTTTTATATTAATTTCTTAATGTTCTTGTTATAGTATATGTTTTTGTATTACTAGCTAATATCTTAATGTTGTTGCTATAGTTGTAAAGCACAAAGTAAGATCCACCGGCGTCCACGTAAGCTTTGACTATGAACAATATATCAAGGCCGTTCAAACTCAATCTATATTTATTTGCACTTAAAAACAATTTGTAGTTCATTTCTGCCTTGCACTTGTTTAATAATACATGCACAAGAACACAGTATATATATATATATATATATATTGTATTGTCATTGAGTTGTAAGCAAAAAAGAAAAAAAGAAAAAAAAAGAAGACAATTGTGTATTATCATTGAGTTTTTAAGCCACTTGTCTGTACGTATGCACCAAGAATCGCCTTTTTGTGGATATAGCTATCTAATTTTACATCAACCATGTGCCTACGTACTCAACTAGCTCTCACAAAAAAACGTGAATATTTTTCATTATTGATTGAATTAGTTTATGAGTAATTAATTAATAATGGCATACTTAAATAAATAAAATAGCTTCTTGCACTCCCTAAATTGTGATCCAAGAACATCCACACAGGCCTAGAGAGATAGGGTTGCTCATTCATGAGTATTATATAAATTAAACAGACCATGATTTCACAATCTAAATGTCTTTCTCTACTAGAACTCATGCTTGGAATTATTTCATTTTCTTATTGATCTTTAAATTATTATGTAAAATCCAGCTCCTTGCCAACCAGGCTACATATCACGCACGCTCAGCGTTCCAATCATCTGGCATAGCTTATTACATTGGAACTCATGAAACACTGCATATTAAAATGTTTTTCCAGTAATCAAACAAAGACCTCGTAAATTCAAACACATGCCTCACACTTTGTCTCAAAGACAAAAGGACTAGGGAGCAGGGACACCCTATTTCACAGTTTTTTGAGGTGTAACTATGTAAGTTGTGATTGGTGTGTGCAAATTGTGTAAGAACATATGCAGGTAATATATTATGGGTGATGTACAACATCCGTTAATGTGATAAAATTTAAAATAAACTATTAACATTTTTTTAGAGATGTGGAAAAAACTGTTAACAAAATCCATATATTATATATGTTGTTACAACAACCATTTCAACAGGTTTTTTTATTTTTTTATACATGCCTCACACTAATTTGTCTCAAAAACAAAAGGACTGCGGAGTAGGGACAGCCAATTTCACAGTTTTTTGAGGGGTAAGTTGTGATTGGTGTGTGCAAATTGTGTATTAACCATAAGTGCATGTGCAGGTAATATATGTTACACCAACCATTTCTAACAGGTTGTGAAGAAGTGCGTGTTCTGTGAAATATAGCTCATATAATACAATTCTATAATGGAAACCGGAAAGTAATTGCATCACTCCTCCACCTGCGAAGCTTGTCTGGACAGCAGCCATAAAAGGACAAGAGAGCAGGATTTTAACATTATTTTTCTATGCAAAGTCTTGCCGTACATCAAGATTCGAGACCATACTCCAATAATTATGAAGCGATGAAAATGATTCACGTTATGGTGTTAGAAGATAGGCTATATAGCATATATGGGAAAAATACTCTTCGGCGTAGTGTGTTTTACATCTTGTGCGTTTTTATGACAAAAAACGTCGGTTAAAAACGTGACACTGTGTGTGAAAGAAACAATCCCCATATAGCATATACTTTTAACATTGGCAAGTTCTAGCCTAGATACTTTAAGCTATGATAAAATTCTTTGAGAAAAGTTCATTGGGGGTAGCAGCTAGAAGGAAAAAAAAAAAAAAACTTAATTGAATTGGGTTAATTGCTTTCTTTGGATTTGGGAAAAGGAAGTTATTTTAATTGGACCTAACTGATCATGTTTAGACGGCAAAGCTTGAACTCTACAACTTGGTACAATTCCAAAGCAATCGCTCTTCAATAAAGTATTTTTCAGATTGGGTTAGTCTTAGGTTTAGTTTCTAGTAGTACTGGACTTGTTGAGATTATGACATGGATCTATTTTTAGACACTTGTCATCATTTGACCGGGTTCAGTGCCAGTGGCGGCTCTAAGAATTTTTCTTAAGGTGTTCTTTAAAAAGTACAAATTATACAATCTAATAAAAAGAGAAATTCATATATTTACAACAATAACAATAAAAAAAATGCAAATATATAAAATTTACAGTTGTTTTCTACGAGTTTTCATATTTTGAAATTGGTGCATGATAGTCTCATTATCGATGCTACAAGCTACATCTCTTTCAATGTATACAACCAAACAATCATTCATTTACTGAATGTAGAACAAATTATAGAGGAAAATTTAATTTTATTAGCATAAAAAAAATTGAGGGTGTTCCCAATTTTTTTTGAAAGGTAGACAAATAAATCATTTTAAATTAGTATACATACATATATATATATATATATATATATATATTTATATATATGTATATTTCAGGTCAAGGTGGTCCCAAGACCCCCCTGGCCTTATCGTGGCACTGCCTTTATCTAATGCACTAGATGCACTGAACCTAAACTTGAGACTATCTTGACCTTAACGTGGCACCGCCCTTATCTAGTGCACTTAGATGCATTGAACCTAAACCAAGTCCCTAGTGCACTTAGATGCATTGAACCTAAACCAAGTCCTTTCAAATTTTTGAAAACCTACTCTTTCTAGGAGTAGTAGAGTCACCATCTATGCTCTTTCAAAGAGGCACTTATTACAACAACAAAAACAAAAAGAAAATGACACTTAATTAAAACATGCTTCCAATTAAGTCCAAGTAAAACCGGACACGGCTTGTGTCCAGTGGAAACTTTCCACTGGACACGTCCACTGGACACAATCCAGACCCAGTAAAATCAACTACTTTGCTTGGCTTGTCAAGGGTTGCAAAAGTTCCATTTTGACATCAAATTACACCACAAAGTTACACCTTTAAGCCATTTGAATCATAAACTAATAATATCCTAAATTGACATGAAAAATACTGATGTAACAATATCCCATACCAAATAGAAGCTGCCAAGAGAGAACACAGTTGATCACCAGTAATAATTGTCATTTTTAATATTAAATAAGTTATTGGATGATAATAAAAAAGAAAAATAGAAGGTTTGGACAGGATAGATAAACTCCACAAATGTTGGCATTGTGCCTCTGGGTCTCAAGTCCATATCAGGCCTGTCAAATGATGCTCATGTCCAATTCTCACCAACTTGCTAGACAGGCCAATCGGTCAGTCACATGTCAGCTAAGTCCTTAAAATGTCAGGCTTCTCACTAAAAAAAGTTAAATACTTCATCTTTCCTTGGAGAACTTTTTACATACCATAGCTGATAGGTCAATATGGGGAAAAGGACATAGTTCTAGGGTTTCCTTTGTTTTGCACTTGGAAGTAGGAACCACAAAGTTTTACTTTTAAGTCAATTTAAGCCTAGCTGATGCTTCGGATATTTGCTATCTTTTCGTTTTGTTTTTAATATATTACATTTTCCACAAAATGAAGAATCTTCATTATCAAATATATTGGCAAAGAGCCAAGGGGGTTACTTAGGTGGTAGACTCATTGGTCTTAGAGTATGACCAATGTTGTTAAAAACACGCTTAGGCGTGCTTAAAGTTCAAAACTCAAAATCCTAAGGCTTGAGCGCTTTGCTTGGCCAAAAAATAAAACTCATTAATTGATGGACACGCTTTTTTGGATGGTTTTTAAGAAGCAAAAAGCATGCCTAGATGAACGTAAATCCCTTTTCTGAGAGTTAAACCATAGATTTTGCAGGGACGCACTATTTATCCTTTTTAGCTTGTATTGGTTCTCATTTTCTGAGTGTTAAACCATAGATTTTGCAGGCATGTGACAAGGCCACAAACTAGAACCATAAATCCCTTTTTATTTGCGTTTTCTATTGAGCCCAGCTCGTCAGCCTGGAGTTCAGGGCCAAGGGCCAGGTAGAACAAGACAATTATCAACAATCCTATAAAGCCAGGCCTCCACTTTAGACTTCCCCATAATTCACACGGGAAAAGGTGAGGCCCAACAATCTAGATGGTCATTGCATATGCCTTTCACATGTATGCAAGATGGTAATTGCATACGATAACTCGCGTTACTGTTTTGAATCCTATATAATGATAAGGTCATTTTTCTTTTTCTTCTTTTTGGTATGAGCATTAGTATTGGTGGGCTGTATTTGCTGTTGAGCTCAGTGCACAGTCATTTTTGCGTATGTAGCTCAAATGTTACGTACGTAAAGATGGATGTGCACGGTACCTTAGATATTAAACAAAAAAGCAATATTTTATTAGCTCCTCCACTATAGCTCAAATTATTAAATGATTATTATTATTTTTCTTCCTTTCTTTTCTCATTTTCCCACCACACATTCTCTCTATTTTCATCACCCTTCACTTCTCTCACCCTTTCTCCTGATATTTTTCTCTTCCTTCACCTCGCCAACTCATCTCACCTGCCTAGCTGCTGATCAACCCATCTCTCTTGCCCAGCTCTGACCCATCTCTTCCTCCACTCCCCGCCGACCCAAGTCACCGCCCTTCTTTTCTCCCTTTCATTTTTTTTTTCTTTCTTCCTCCACTCATCGCTAGCCCAACCCCCCTGCTCCTGCCGTAATACCAACCCATCTTTCTTCCTCCACTCGTTGTCAACCCAAGCCGACCCATCTCTACCTCCATTGTCAACCCATCTTCAACCCATCTCACACTCTCTTCTCTCTTTATATTTGAGTTTTGTTTGGTTTTGGGTTAGGGATTCATTTTGGCAGCGATGATGATGGTTGTGATTGTTGTTTATTGTAGTGAATATATTATTTTATTATATTGTTTTTATTATTTTAATGTGCTGAATGCTAAAATAAAATTACTGATGTTGGGTATTTTATAAAGTGTGGTGGTAAAATTGATAAAGTAACTTTTTGGCATCACCAATGTTGATGCTCTAAATAATGCATTTTTTTTTCAAATTATTTTACAAAAAAGACACTTTTGAATGTTATTAAATAGTCTTGTTTAGAACTCAACTTTGCAAAACTCGAGTTCCAAGCCGCTATTGCAGATGTAGCGTACTAATGTGACATTATTCCCATTTAAAACTTGACTTTTGAAAACTCGAGTTCTTTGTAAATGGAACTTAATGGTTCTTCAGAAATCAATGGGTTGAAAATCTCGGGCGTTGTTGATCTAAAGGTTGTTGGTGAATCCTGAAAAAGCAAATAGGAAAGTTAGAGGAGACTGGTGGAGGCCGGCCAAGAATCCTTTGATGGCTAAGTTAGTATTTTCTGTGGTTCCAAGTATATATGAAGTGTTCGAATGAATACCTTCTCCCAGATGAGTGCTTTTATAGCACACACGGAACGGTTACCTCCCTCATAGTAACTTCTCCTATTGCCAAGGAGTCCGAAAATAACTATCATAACTGCCTTTGACATCGTATCGCTTGGCATAGTTTATCTAACCGTCGTTGGCAACGGTTCACATCAATCTCATCAATTCCGAAACAAGGGTGTAATGTCCATAACAGTATAGCGTTGGACATGCACTATTTGCCCAGGACGAGATTATCAATAATCTCGTCCTACTTGTTTTACTCACGAACGAGATTCACTAAGATGAGATTCTCATAGGCTGCTGCCATTGATCAGGACGACCCATTTTGGACGAGTTTGGAGTTATAGTTTTCCGGTATCATCAGTTGCCCCCCTGTCTATAGATCGTCTAGGGAAATGTGGTTTTCTCTAAACGTTCGCCAGTAAATTGGTGCCACATGTCATGATCTTATTGATGAGAAATCATGTCGATTTACCTGACCGAAAAGCATGCCATGTGTCTCCCATTCATTTGTTGTGTCACTTCAGGTGTCAAGGCCCATTGCCTATAAATAGTAGAATTCCTTCGTTACCCTTTTCATTTCTGAAATTTCCTTCCTTGTCCTAGATCTTCATCTAGAAGTTTCCTACATCTATAGCTTTTCCCTCGTTCTAGATCTAGGTATTTTCCTATCTACATCCTTAGTTTTTTAAGCTTTCCATAAAAATGTTTGAGATTGTGCTTTTCTCGTCTAGCGACAGTGTAGATAAGGCTATAGATGAGTATACTGATCCTAGTAGCTTTAGTGGTTCTAGTAATAGCAACAGTAGTGGTAGTGGTAGTAGTAGCAGTAGTGAGGGAAATACTATGGATGAATATGAGTATGGCGTCCCTGGACTTCCTTTGGAAGTTGTTCAGGAAGGGCTTAGGACTAGATCTGAGTCAGAGTCTAAGGCTAGCACGAGTCCTCCCTCGTCCATAGACAAGGACGAGGTTAAGGTAGTCTATAGTTGTGTTATAGGTGTAGTTTCGACGATGGGCGATAGGAAGCTAGATTTACTTAAGAAATGGTATTAAATCCCAGACGAGCTTAACCCTAGGTTAGCCGTCCGTGGAGAGTGGTGTTGTCAGCCTCATTTTGGGATAGGTATTTATGAGGCTTATCTTTTAGGAAGGCTTAGATTACCACTAAACACTTTTGCTAGGGAGTTGTTGACTAGGTTAGGTTTAGGAGTTTGTCAGTTTAATCCTAATGTATGGAGATTAATTGTCTCTATGCAAGTTTTGTGGAGGGAGGTGTTTGAGGGGAACTGTCCTCTTACTGTGGACGAGTTTCTTTACTGTTATAAGCCCTCCGAAATTAACCAATCCCTTGACTTTTATCAATTCACAGCCAAAGGGAAAGATTATAGACTAATCAAGTCTTTGGTCATCTCAGATAGGACCTGGAAGACGGAGTTCTTCTTCGTCTCAGGTTTCTGGGTTGGACGCCCCATTGAGGTTGACAGGGACCCATTTCCTCCCTACACAGGGGAGTTAGGGAACCTTCGTCCTGAAGGTATGCTCGTCCCAACTTTACTATTTAGTCTTCATTTTTATTTGTAATTGTTTAAAATAAAATTCTAAGTCTTGTTTTTTCATCCTTCTTTTTATTTCAGGTGCTAGACAACCTCAGTTTAGTAGATTTTACGTCGAATGTATTCAAAAGGCTCGTCTATACACTGATAGGACGTTTATTTTTTGTAAGTCTTCAACGTCTTGCCACCTGGGGTTTAGGCCCTGAGCCTTTTGTTGAAGCCCTTGCACACGAAATCACCACCCGTAGATGTGAGTTCTCTTTTTCTCTTTCCTTTTATTTATTTATTAATATTTTTTATTTTTGAAATTGACATCCTTCCCTTTAGGAATGGCGACGATGAAAGAGAACAAAGGCAAGGAGATAGCGGACGAGGCAGCCAAACAGGGGGTGCAATCCCATTCTCGTCCTCCCACATGCGAAAAACAGAAAAATATATTGTCGAGGGTTGACTTGGGTGATCTCCCAAGTAGGCATGGTAGGGAGAAAAAGCACAAGTCAGCCAAGCCTCAAGACGTCAAATCTACTCCTCCCGTCTCTAATCAAGGTTCTCCAGTACAGATCCTCAATCTTGATTCAGAGCGTAAGGATCCTCTGTCGAAGAAGGTCTCATCTATAGTCCATGCACCCACATCGTCTCTCCATTCCAAAGAAGTCCCTCAGCACCTCTTCGGAAATGAGGACCTGGCTTGGGAGAGATTTACGATGGCGGTGACGAATGGATGTGTTTGCCTGCTACAATATGTCTTTAGAGACTTTGAGCATTTTGGTGTTCACGATCTTTTCAAAGTAAGTTTAATTTTTTTTTAATATATATATATATATATATATATATATATATATACATACATCTCGTCTTTAACCAACAATGCAGACATATATTTAACAAAATTTTGATTTCTGTAGGCAATGTCCAAGTTCATTGCTGCACCCAGGCAGGCAACTGACTTAGACAAGATAAGGATCCTGTTGGAGAAGAGGATAAGAGAGGTGAAGGATGAGAGCAAGGTGTGGGCTGAAGTGGCTGCTAAGGCCAAAGAAGAAGCAAAAGAGCTACGGAACCTTAATGAATAACTAAAGACGGACGTCCTTGAAAAGGATACTTGTTTTGACCATCTTCAGAAGAGGAACAATGAGCTGAGTGCCCTTCTTGAAAAGGCTAAAGGAGACGCAGTTGCAGAGTTTCAAGCATCCAAGCAATTTACTGATCTACTGGACAAGAACTATGCAGCTGGATTTGAGGACTTCAGGCTAGACACTGCTGAGAACTTCCCTAATCTTGACTTCAACTCTATAAAGCTCAACCTTGGTGTTGCTACAAGCTCTCTCATCCAGACGAGTTTAGAGTACGTGAATATTGAGGATGATGCTAGCACCCTTACTCCTCCTGTTGACTCTAAGGACGATGCCCCTCCCGCCTAAAGACGAGACTTTAAGTGTTAACTTTTTTCTCTCTCTCTCTTTTTTTTTTTTTTTTTTAAAGAAAAATGTAATTCAGGTACTCTAATCTCGTCCATGGTTTTAGGATGAGATTTTGAACAAATCTTTGTCAAGGTGTTTGGACGTTGGTAGTCCGCCGTTAAACAATTTGATTTTGTTTTTATTTTATTGTATGGATGAGAGTTCTTTCAATAGTAAATGGTTTCAAGTTTATGCTCGTCCATAGAAGTGATTCCTTCTCGTTTAAAAATGTATATATGCATATGTTTTCATCATACTTTGAAGTTCATAAGTATAACTCGTCTTCATGAAATGGTGATTGTCAACATTACTCGTCCTTAAACTTAGTTGATTTTCACCATTAAATGAATGCCTTTAACTCGTCCACAAGTTGGATTGTTTTGGCGTCTCAATCAACAAGTTCAAACTTGCTTATGCATTTCCTCGTCCATGGGTTGGACATGCGAACAAAACATCTTTTAAACTTATTGTGTTTTGTTCAATGGAAGCTAAGGTTTTTTACCTCGTCATTTACTTGGACGAGTATGCCTTGCTTTGCTCTTAGGAGAGCTTATTGACGTTACATCTCCGTATCCAGAGAATTTTCTCGTCCTTGGGCTTTTTACCCCTTTTTTATAGGTTGATTTGAACAAAAATAATATGGAAATCAGGGATTCACACAACATTATGTACATAGCATAAATATTGTTCCTAGACGGGGCACATGCTCATGAGCTAGTGCCTTCTAAAGACTTAAATAAATACAAGCAAATCCATAACCTTGTTCATAATCACACCATAATAATAGTAAAATAATACTATGAAATAATACTAAAGATACGTAGATAAACAAGCTCCTTATATAGATAAACAGGCTCGTCTAGGAGAACTCTCATTCAAGCTGGCGTTTTACTGATAATACCTTCTCAAGTGTTCAACATTCCAAGGATGCTCTAATTTCTTTCCGTCCAGGGCTTCCAAGTAGTAGGATTCTTGTCTCTTACAGTTAATAACTCTGTAAGATCCTTCCCAATTAGGCCCTAACTTCCTATGAGCTGGGTTCTTCGTTGCCAAAGAAACTTTCTTCAAGTCGAGGTCTCCTATGTTGGATCACCTTGGCTTTGCCATCGCATCATGTTGCCTAGCCATGAGATTTTTGTACCTTGCTGTTCTTTCATTTGCGTCTGTCCTTACCTCGTTTATGAGATCGAGGTTCAAACGGAGTTGTTCCTCATTATCCTTATCTTGATACATCGTCACCCTATGGTTGGCCATGTGCACTTCTGTAGGTATAATTGCCTCGCTTCCATAGGCTAGCTTGAAAGGGGTTTCCCCTGTAGGGGTTCTCATAGTCATCCTGTTTGTCCATAACACACTCGACAATTCATCCAGCCATATTCCCTTTGACCCCTCAAGACGAGTTTTGATGATCTTCAACAAGGATTGGTTTGCAATTTCAGCTTGACCGTTTACTTGGGGGTGGGCTGGTAAGGAATAATGATTTTGAATCCCAAAGTGTTCATAAAAATCTTTGAAAAGTGCATTGTCAAATTGTTGTCCGTTGTCGGACACCAATACTCGGGGCATCCTAAACTTGCACACGATATTTTTCTAGATGAAATTCTTTACATTCTATTGCGTGATGCTTGCTAAGGGTTTTGCTTCTACCCACTTAGTGAAATAGTCTATCCCTACCACTAAGAATTTCATTTGCCAAATTTCAATTGGAAAAAGGACCCAAGATATCCAGGCCCCATTGAGCGAATGGCTACGGGGCCATCATGGGGGTGAGGTACTCCGACGGCTGCTTGGGGATATTACTGAACTGCTGACATTGATCACAAATATTGACATAAGCCTTTGCGTTTGCTTGGATGGTTGGCCAGTAATATCCTGCACGGACGACCTTGTAGATAAGTGATCTGGCTCTTGAGTGGTTCCTACAAGCTCCTTCGTGGACTTCTCTTAACACATAATTTGTCTCGTCCGATGACAAACACCTGAGATAAGGTTGTGAAAAACCTCTCTTGTATAGTATGTCATTTAGAAGGATATATCTAGCTGATCGGACTCTGAGTTTCCTGGCCTTGTCCTTCCCTTCCGGAAGACTTCCGTCTTTCAAATACGATATTATTAGGGTCATCCAATTTCCTTCATTCTGTACATGTAATACTTCCGGGAGGTTTATAGTTGCGATATATTGAACTTCATCAAACTCATCTATAGGTTCATTCGCTGAAGCTTCCTTTGCTAAGGCATTTGCTTCCACGTTCTCTTCCCTCGGGATTTGAATGAAGTTAGTTTCTTTGAATTTCTTCACTAATTGTAGTACTTTTTCAAGATATTTTTTCATTCACTCTTTCTTGGCTTCACACGTCCCATTTACTTGACCCATGACCAACTGAAAATCTCCCAAAATGAGTATTGATTTGGCCTCTATGGACTTAGCCAGCTCCAGTCCCTTAAGAAGGGCTTCGTACTCAATTTCGTTATTGGTTGTTTGGTATTGCAGACGTATGTTGTACGTTAACCTATCTCCCTTTGGGGATTACAAAACAACTCCTATTCCTCCCGCATGTTGTGTAGACGAGCCATCCACATGAATGATCCATTTCTTGTCTTCCACTACTTTTAAGTCATCGTAACTTGGAGTAAACTCTGCTATAAAATCTACCAGAACTTGAGCCTTTATTGTATGCCTCGGTTGGTACTTGATGTCAAACTCACTGAGCTCGACAGCCCATTAGATTAACCGTCTTGCAGCTTCTAACTTGTTCATTGCTTTCTTCAACGAGTGGTCCGTCATGACGTTGATGACATGAGCTTGGAAGTAGTGTCTCAACTTCCTTGATGCTTTGATTAGTGCAAAAGCCAACTTTTCTATCTGTGGGTATCGTCCTTCTGCTCTTCTTAATGCTCGACTGGTGTAATACACCAGTTTTTGCATTCTTCCCTTTTCTCTAACCAACGTTGAGCTTACAGTATGCGGGGTAACATCCAAGTACAGATATAACTCTTCTCCCAACACAGATGGACTTAACAGCGGGGCAGTTGTAAGGTATGCTTTCAGATCTTGAAAAGCTTTTTAGCAGTCATCCGTCCATTTGAATGCCTTTTTAAGAACCCTAAAAAATGGTAAACATTTATCAGTGGCTTTAAAGACAAACCTATTGAGGGCTACAACTCGTTCGGTGAGTGATTGGACTTTTTTAACATTTTGTGGAGGCTTCATATCCAGTATTGCTTGGATTTTATCAGGATTTGCTTCAATTCCCCTGTGTGAAACCAAAAAGCCTAGGAATTTTCCTGATGATACTCTAAAAGCACACTTGCTAGGATTCAACTTCATGTTGTATTGCCTGAGCATATCAAATGTTTCTTGCAGGTCGTCCAGATGAATTTTCTTGTCCCGACTCTTCACCAGCATATCGTCTACATAGACTTCTACATTCCGCCCAATCTGTGGATGAAACATATGGTTAACCAACCTTTGATATGTTGCCCCT
Source organism: Quercus phellos (assembly GCA_028566155.1). Classification (NCBI taxonomy): domain Eukaryota; kingdom Viridiplantae; phylum Streptophyta; class Magnoliopsida; order Fagales; family Fagaceae; genus Quercus; species Quercus phellos. Next base: position 169 of record JAOWBE010161713.1, on the reverse strand, counting down.
GCATTCTTCAACCCAAAAGGCATCACCTTATAACAAAATAAGCCTTGACTGGTGACAAATGATATTTTTTTCTTGATCTGCCTCGTCCATCCTTATTTGGTTATACCTAGAGAAAGCGTTTATAAAGCTAAGTAGTCTGTGACCCGCCGTAGAATCTACCAACTAGTCG